>AWOL01S0017287.1:21793-37934 GCA_000715115.1 Nicotiana otophora
TATGTTTGCTATTAGAATTGGAATAGTTGTATCTCTATATTCGTATTATGATTTTTGTAATAAAGTTCTTTGATCTTTATATTCTCTTTGCTTATTTGATCACTTAGCCTAATCCATATAATTTTAAGTTCGGTTGGGACCCACAGTTGTGGACCTCGAAGAGTGCCTAACACCTTTTCTTTGAGGTAATTTGAGCCCTTACCCGATCTTTGGTGGTGTTGACTAGTCAAACAGAGTTATATGCATAATAGGTGCCCTAATGCACCTTAAAATTGTTAGGTGGCGACTCTTCTTTTAGCACTCTATCTCCCACTCTAACAAAAAAGTTGTCACGACGTCGAAACCCGCTTTCGCGAGAAAACGGGGCGTGACAGCATGGCAACTCTGCTGGTGATTTACACTTAGGCTCTTACCATAATGAACTTGGCTTATGTAGATTAGTTTTCTTTGTTATAAAATGCACATTCCTTTTCCATCTTTATTTGTTAAATTTTGCTATTACATGCAAATCCCTTTCCCGTTCACCTTTACTTGTTTAAACCCATTATAACATGCACATCCCTTCCCTTCTCCACCTTTATTTGCTTAAATTTGTTATAACATGCACATCTCTTTCCCTATTCGCCCTTGTTTGCTCTAACTGCTCTTCATTTGTTTAAAGACTGCTATATCATGCCTCTCCCGTCCCTACTCCCTTGCTTGCTTTATTACATTCTCATATATTTCAAGAACTAACTTCTTCCTTTGTCTTTCGTTTATGCCTTTCATGTTTTACCTTAATATTGTATTTACTGCTTTTACATATTTACCATGCAAATACTTGACAACGTGTTATTATCTCTGCATAAATCATGCTCCACATCATACTCCACTCGTGCCAATTATCAACATAGCGATGCCTGATGAGTGTCCGCGCTCTTCAAAAATTACCTTTTTAAATTGAAAAGGCTTATTTGCGGTAGACTAGTCGATCAGCGGTGCAGTCGATGGTCCCGGGCCTTTCCCTCCCAAGTTGTCCACTTGATAGTACCGGTCTAGGCCATCTTAGAAACCTTACTCCAATATCAAATGTACACGCATCATGTTAAACCTAGTACGGGTTAGAACGGTGTTAATATCCCTCTAAGATAAGCCTTTTCCAAAGTCTAACGGGATTTCCACAATCCCAATGGACACCATCATATTATGTGCATTACTTGGAGAAAAATATGCCAATATATTGATCATTAGTGTGTAAATAGTCGAATCCGGAGGGGGAAAGGGATAACTTTATTTGTTGAAGAGAATGAAGCACGAAGTCCCCAGGTTTGGCACGGTCCAAAATATCCCACCTCTATTGCTTGACTGGTGTAAAAATCTCGCGCCCAGCGACAAGAATCACGTGAGAAGTGTCCTTGGTAATTTACCATCTTTGCTAGACATCCGATCGAATAGAGAATTGATTGAGGCCGCCACTATGTTTTTGGATGAGAAAAGGGCCGTCTTCCGCTTTGGTGACATGGAAATGACTCCTCTCCTAGAAGAAATAGGAGGCTTCGCTAAGATGCCATGGGATAGTCCAGGTTTATTAGTGCCAGAGAATCGCACTCCCCGTGGTTTTTTAAAAATGTTGTGTTTTAAGAAAAATGATGAGTTGCTTTGTTTGAAGAAGTCATACATCCCATTTGAATTCCTTTACGAGCGTTATGGGCACAACAAGTCATATCGCCTTCATCATGATGAACTTGCCATTACTTCCTTGGGTTGGACGCATCGTCGAGTTTATGTATTCATTGTCTGCTTCTTGGGGTTGCTAATATTTCTAATGAAAGGGGAAAGGATCCACACTCTCTTAGCCATGGTCGCCAGGACTCTAATGGAAGGAATCGAGGGACAGACTTATACCATCATACCCATGATCCTAGCCAAAATGTACCGCGATCTAGATCGATGCAAGCAGGGGTTTGGACACTTCGAGGGTTGTAATCTGTTACTGCAAGTTTGGTTATTGGAACATTTTCAGAGGGGAGAATATCGTCAGGAACATTTACGACGACCATTAAAGGACTACATATCTTACCATCACCCAAAGAGAATGACATTTATCCTAGACATGTTTGCATAACCGGAAAATGCTGTGAGCTGGGTGCGTTTCTTCAGCAATCTGACCGACGAGAAGGTACATTGGATGTTTGAATGGTTCCCTAGCAGTGAATTCATCATCAGGTCAAGAGAGACTACTCATCTAGTACTGATCGGGTTGAGGGGAATCTATCCTTATACTCTTATAAGGGTAATGAGGCAAGCGGGAAGAAAACAGATAATACCTCGGGTTTCCAACATAGTCCAGTACAAAGCAGATTTTAAAGGGGACGTCATCCCATTCCAGTTCGAGGCACAACACATGTGGAACCAGAAGGTCATTGTGGAAAAGGATACTATCGAGCCAGACAGGTATCATGCCGGTCATGTGTACTTCTACCCATCATGGTTGGTAGACAACATAGCAGGAGATGTCAAGCCGGGAATTAATTTGAAAAATACGATCATAGATGACGTTGCCGAAGCACAAGTCAAGTATAGGATTTTGCGCAAAAGGGTCTTCGAGTCTAACGCTAGGCATTTGGAACAACACAAAGTGGATATGGAAGCAATCAATGAATGGAGAGAAATTGCTACTAAGTCAACAAAGAGATTGGAATATTTGGAGCAAGGGTTGATGGAGCTTGAGGGAAAGATGAGGAAGAGGCTCTCAGATTGTCAGAACACGGATGGCAATGAAGGAGGGCATCTAGCAAAGGCTTACCTACTGTTGGATATGTGCGACTTGGGAAACCTGATTGATGGATCTAAAAGAGCCGGGCATGGGGAAGGTCCTTCTGGGGCCAAGTAGATTAAGAAACAATGTTCTTTACTGCTTTCTAGATTCGTTTTAGATTTCGATTGTAATAAGGAAAATGCCATTAGTAACTCTCTAATTAGTATCGATTTAGTAAGGATTTGATTCATTTTCGCATTAATGAGATGACACAATTATTGGCATCAATTTTCTCCAAGTCTATGTGTTGCTTAGGCCTACCTCAGGCATAGCAAGGTCCCCCTAATTAGGACGCGAATTTATTAATCTTGCAAAGCATGTTCAATATTGCAAGCATTCTTTCAATATCCCTTACTGACTTGGTTACCTTTTGTTTTTCTTTCTTTTGATTATTCTGATTCTCCAAGGTTGGTTCGTGTATACTGGCATCATCCGCATATCACACTAGATCCAGAGGTCCTCTACCTCCTCCTCCACCAAGTGATCCTAAAGGCAGAAGCAAAGGGAAAGGAAATATGGACGATTTAAGTGGTATCAGAAGGGATAATGCAGAGAACGTTAAAACTTCGGATGGTCGGAGTGCTCTAGAACATAATGAATTGGTCATACGCCTGGAACAAAACATACTGGAGCTGCAAGGAGAACTTGAGCAGGTCCGGAACTTGACAAACCTTTCCCTCACCCTAAACGTCCCTAATATCAACCAATAAAACACAAACGCCCAAAACCCAGCACCTCCCCAATACACACAGAACCAAAATCCATCGCCAAACCCTCCCGCGCCACATCAATACGCCATACCTCCTATGAACCATAACCCTCCACCGGTACCTACTCCTCCACAACACCATCACCATCCAACTCATTACCCATAAACCATCACTTACCACACTCCTCAAAATGCACCGCAACCTACTCCTGATCCCCAAAACTCAACCAATGACCACCATTATGCCCAAATTTCCGGAATCCACCAAAGCAATCCCATATATGTAGAAAATTTATCCCACACCCCACAACAAACCCTATATATACCGGAATCCACCGAGAAGAACCTGCTCATCAAGAACATGGCGGAAGAACTCAAAAAGCTCACTGGCAGAGTTCAGAGTCTCGAAGGTGGTAGGGGCAGTGAAGGTTAGAATTATGAGGACTTGTGCATTCAACCAAATGTAGAACTGTCGGAGGGTTACAAACCTCCCAAATTCGAAATGTCCGTCGGAACTGGTGATCCGAAAGTGCATCTAAGAACATACTGTGACAAACTTGTGGGGGTTGGCAAAGATGAATGAATTCGTATAAAGTTGTTCATGAGGAGCCTCACTGGAGATGCTTTGTCTTGGTACATCAGTCAGAACCTAAAGAAGTGGGTTAATTGGGTGAGCATGGCATCCGATTTCATGGATCGGTTCAGGTTCAACACAAAAAATGCACCAGATGTTTTCTACATTCAAAATCTCAAGAGGAAACCAACGGAAACCTTCTGCGAGTATGCTACTCGATGGAGGTCTGAAGCCGCGAAAGTAAGGCCGGCACTTGAAGAAGAACATATGAATAAGTTCTTCTTCATAGGTCAAGACACACAATACTACGAAAGGTTGATGGTTATTGAAAACCATAAATTTTCTGACATCATCAAGCTGGGAGAAAGAATAGAAGAAGGGATCAAAAGCGGAATGGTGACAAATTTTGAAGCACTCCAAGCCACAAACAAAACTTTGCAGTCAGGAGGTATCTCCAAGAAGAAAGAAATGGGTGCAGTAATGGTAGCCCAAGGTCCAAAGTCTCCTCTCACATACCCAATACCTCCACTCACATACCAGACTTCACCCCTCAGATACCAACAACTTGTCGGCACCTATCACACTTATAACACCCAACCCGTATATTACCACTCACCACCAGCCCGCCAACATTATCAAAAACCAAGACCAAATTTCGACCGCAGACCTCCCAGACAATACACTTCGATTACTGAACCCATAGACCAACTATACGAGAGACTGAAGGCTGCTGGTTATGTCACTCCCATTCTTGTTGTTGTTATGGAAAACTCTTCTTAGTGGGTTAACCAAAATAAGACATATGCCTATCACTCAGGCATGAAGGGTCATACCATTGATGAATGTCGCACTTTGTAGGATAAGATTCGGACATTAATTGACACCAAAGTCATACAGGCAAAGGAGACTACACCCAATGTTCGTTACAATCCTCTCCCAGATCACAGAAGTGAGGGAGTAAATGTGATAGAGACCGATGAAGGATGGGATCCGGAAGGGTCAATTGGACTCATTCGGAAGGGGGATGATCCTAAAACATCTCCAGCCACCCTCACGCCCATTGTAATCCAAACCCAGGCACCGATTGAAGTCGAGGTAGCCGCACCAGCGCCATTTGAAGTCGAGGTGACCACACCCTTCACTGTAATGGTAACACCTATGCCATTTTATAATTCTAATGCCATACCATGGGATTATATTGCGGAAGCCAGAAGGAAAAGAAAAGCGAAAATGGAAGAAATAGATGCAACACAAGGCATGACTAGAACCGGTAGGGTTTACACACCCGAGCACTTGGGAGGAACAAGCAAAAAAGCTGCATCTAAGCCGCCTGTCATTGAGACCGGCCCGGACGACCTTTGTAGAAAGATGCAAGCGAGAGAATACTCTGTGGTTGACCATATGAACAATACTCCTGCTCAGATATCCATTTTATCACTGCTACAAAACTCCGAGACACATAGGAATGCCCTGATAAAGGTGCTGAGTGAAGCCTATGTACCTACCAACATCACCAGTGGGGAAATGGCTAACATGGTGGGGCGGGTATTGGAATGCCAAAAAATCACTTTTCATGAAGACGAGCTGCTACCGGAAGGACTAAGTCACAACACGACACTACATATCACAGTGCAATTCGAGGACAAATTCATCGCCAGAGTCCTGATAGATGGGGGCTCGAGTCTCAACATATGTCCATTAACTACTCTGAAGAGGCTGGGTAAAGGCTTGCACGAGATACGAGTAGGAAGTATGAATGTGAAGGCGTTTGATGGATCTCAAAGGGCCACAACTGGAGAGGTCAACCTCAGCCTACAGATGGGCCCAACCTGGTTTGATGTCGAGTTTCAAGTGCTGGATATATCTTCTACCTACAATCTATTGTTGGGTCGACCATGGGTACATGCCGATGGGGCCGTAGCTTCTACTCTACATCAGGTTGTGAAGTTTGAATGGAATCATCAGGAAGTGATCATCTATAGGGACGGGAGTAATCCCATTTATACCAATCAGACTGTTCCAGTCATCGAGAATAAAAGGAAGCTGGGTGGAGAAACATACCATCGTATTGAGTGCGTCAACGCAATTGAAAAAGACAAATGGTGGAGAAACAAGATAGAAATCATATTGCTATGGACAAGGTATGAGCCTGACAAGGGTCTCGGCAAGAATCTCCAAGGGATCACCAAATCGGTACAGCTAAAGCGTCATGGTACAACTTTCAGGTTTGGGTATGAATACACTTGGCAAGAGTACCAGGATTGGTTGCCACCATGGCGTGGTCCTTATTATCCGCTGGAACAACCAGTACCATATTTGCACCAGACATTTCATCAAGCTGACACGATGTGGGGGTCTGAGGAAGATAAAGTCTTAGCCAGCATGAGGAAGCTATTTCTGGATGATGAAGACATGGATTGCAGAGCGATAGTTGAGGAGGAGGAGGAGGAGGAGGAGTACCTTACTATTCAGACTGTGGAGAAAGGAGTTGTTCTCAAGAAGTGGACTGTTGCACCATCGAGGGCCCGTCGAGTTCTTGGGTAGCCTGGCAATTAGCATCACTTATTTTTAAAGCAATTTTATGAGCATCTAACACATTTTCAGTATTTTGTTTTGAACGTATTTTGTTTTAAAATAATTTCTCGAGTCATCGAGCCGTACTTGTTTGACGTTTTCAAAATTTATTTAATGCATTGTTATTTTTAGTATTTATTATTATTCTTTACATTTTCTCTCTACAGCATTATTATTACTTATCCCAATGAACCTACGACTGTGACATGTAATGAGACAACGCAACATAAGGATAGTGATTCAGAGGATCTGGAAGATGATATAATACCTGAGAAAATTGTCAGAGAAGTGGAAAACATTGAAAACTAGCCTAAGTCTAATTTGGACGAGACTGAGACAGTTGACTTAGGAGATTCCAAAACAGTCAAGGAAATACGTGTAAGCATTCATCTATCACCGTCAGAGAAGGAAGAATACATCCGGTTCCTGAAAGAGTATGAAGATATTTTTGCATGGTTCTACGATGATATGACTGGTTTGAGCACATCCATAGTGGCTCACAAGCTACCTACCGATCCCATGTGTCCACCTGTAAAACAGAAACTCAAAAAATTCAAGCCAGATATGAGTTTGAAAATAAAAGAGAAAGTCACTACGCAAATCAAAGCCAAGGTTCTCAGGGTAGTTGAGTATCCGACTTGGCTGGCCAACATCGTTCCAGTCCCAAAGAAAGACGGAAAGGTCAGAGTGTGTGTCGACTATCAGGATTTAAACAGAGAAAGTCCCAAAGATAATTTTCCATTTCCCAATATACACATACTGATCGACAACTGTGCCAAGCATGAACTCCAGTCTTTTGTGGATTGCTTCGCGGGGTATCATCAGATCTGAATGGATGAAGAGGATGCCGAAAAATAGCCTTTATCACACCATGGGGAGTGTATTGCTATAAAATGATGTCGTTTCGCCTGAAGAATGCTACAGCCACTTACATGAGAGCTATGACAACTATTTTCCACGGCATGATACACAAGGAAATAGAGGTGTACATGGATGACGTCATCATCAAATCCAGAAAAAGAACAGATCATATAGCAGACTTAAAAAAATTCTTCGATCGACTTCGGAGATACAATCTGAAATTGAATCCCGCAAAGTGTGCCTTCGGAGTCCCTATCGGGAAATTGCTAGGATTCATCGTCAGTCGCCGAGGGATGGAATTGGACCCGTCAAAGGTCAAATCTATCCAAGACTTGCCACCTCCGAAGAACAATAAAGATGTGATGAGTTTCTCAGGGCGTCTCAACTACATCATTCGTTTCATAGCACAATCAATTGTGATCTGTGAACCGATTTTCAAAATGTTGAAGAAAGATGTTGCAACAAGTTGGACTGAAGAATATCAGAAAGCCTTCAACAAAATCAAGGAATATTTATCTAAACCACCTGTTCTGGTCCCACCGGAACCAGGGAGACCTTTTCTGCTTTATTTATCCGTACTAGATGGGGCTTTTGGTTGTGTTCTGGGACAACACGATGAGACGGGAAGAAAGGAGCAGGCCATATATTATCTGAGTAAGAAATTCACACCCTATGAAGAACGGTACTCTTTGCTGGAGCGCACCTGATGCACTTTGACATGGATAACTCAAAGGTTGAGGCACTACTTCTGTGCCTACACCACATATCTCATATCAAGGATGGATCCACTAAAATACATCTTCCAGAAACCCATGCCTATGGGAAAGTTAGCAAAATGGCAGATATTGCTGAGTGAGTTCGACATCATCAATGTAACTCAGAAGGCGGTCAAAGAACAAGCGTTGGCGGATCATTTGGCAGAAAATCTTGTAGACGGAGAATACGAACACTTGAAAACATATTTTCCTGATGAGGAAGTATCATTTGTAGGAGAAGATATCACTGAAGCATATGAGGGTTAGAGAATGTTCTTCGATGGAGCTGCAAACTTCAAAGGAGTGGGTATCAGAGGTGTCTTAGTGTCAAAAACAGGCCAACACTATCCGATATCCGCAAAACTCAGGTTTCCATGTACCAACAATATAGCAGAATATGAGGCCTGAATCTTAGGACTCAGGTTAGACATTGACATGAATGTTTAGGAATTGCTGGTGATGGGAGATTCCGACCTTTTGGTACATCAACTTTTAGGAGAATGGGCTACAAAGAATACCAAAATATTGCCATATTTGTACTGTGTACAAGAGCTGATCAAGAGGTTCACCAAGATAGAATTCAAACATGTTCCGAGGGTCGAGAATGAGTTCGCAGATATATTGGCCACATTATCTTCTCTGATACAACACCCAGACAAGAATTTCATCGATCATATCCCAATAAAAATTCATAAGCAGCCAGCTTATTGTGCTCATGTTGAAGAAGAAAGTGATGGAAATCCATGGTTCCACGACATCAAAGAATACTTGGCAAAAGAAGAATACCCGTAGCATGCAAATCACACTCAAAAATGCACACTCCGAAGGTTAGCCAACCACTTCTTTCAAAGCGGAGGAATTCTGTATAGAAGGACTCCAGACCTAGGGTTGTTGCGATGTGTCTATGCCAAGGAAGCATCCAGATTGCTCGAGAAAATACACGCCGGAACTTGCAGACCACACATGAACAACTTTGTCTTAGCCAAGAAAATACTAAGAGCAGGATATTTTTGGATGACTATGGAAACAGACTGCGTCAAGTATGTCCAGAAGTGTCACTAATGCTAGATAGATGCTGATATGATACGAGTGCCACCCAATGAACTCAATACAACAAGTGCACCCTGCCTTTCTCCGCTTGGGGGATGGATGTCATCGGTCCAATCGAACCCGCTGCTTCAAATGGGCATAGGTTCATTCTAGTGGCCATAGACTATTTCACAAAATGGGTTGAAGCCGCATCTTACAAGGCTGTAACTAAAAAGGTCGTTGCAAATTTTGTTCGGGATCGCATTGTCTGCCGATTCAGGGTACCAGAATCAATCATCACCGACAACGCCGCCAACCTTAACAGCGATCTGATGAAGGCCATGTGTGAGACCTTCAAGATCAAGCATAAGAATTCCACAGCATATAGACCGCAAATGAATGGAGATGTAGAAGCCACCAACAAGAACATCAAGAAGATATTGAGGAAAATGGTAGATAATTACAAACAATGGCACGAGAGGCTACCATTTGCTTTTCTTGGATATCGTACCACGGTTTGCACATCAACATGGGCAACTCCTTACCTGCTGGACTATGGTACTGAAGCGGTTATTCCTGCCGAAGTAGAAATCTCTTCTCTAAGAATCATATAAGAAGCTGAGCTCAGCAACGCACAATGGGTACAAAGCCGCTATGAACAACTGGCCCTCATTGATGGAAAGCAAATAAATGCAGTATGTCACGGTCAACTCTACTAGAACAGAATGGCAAGAGCTTTCAACAAAAAGGTCAGACCAAGGCAATTCACACCGGGGCAGTTGGTGTTAAAGCGAATTTTCCCGCATCAAGATGTAGCTAAAAGAAAATTTTCACCCAATTGGCAAGGTCCCTACATGGTTCATCAAGTATTAACAGGAAGAGCACTTATACTTGCAGAAATGGATGGAGAGATTTGGCCAAAACCTATAAACTCAAACGCAGTCAAGAGATACTATGTTTAGGATTGTTTACATTTCTTCATTTGATGTAACTGAACTACGCTTGACCTGATTCCCATTTAAGAGGGGATACGTAGGCAGCCCTGTGGGTTCGGTCACATCTTAATAAAATCTTTACTTTCCCATGATTAGAAACTGGGGCAAGATCGTAAGTTCAGCCAACTTCGTCGTATGTGGAACAACCAAAAAGCATTATCAGAAGTATGCATTTAAACTGGGGCAGAATTTTGAGGAGGACCCTCAAAATTCTAAAGCAAGGAGGGTGCAATGTTTCTAAATGCGTCACAGTCACCGGTTCATCTAAATTATTTGATATCACATACTGCAATACATTTCAAACAACTATATTTTTGCAAATAATTTATCAAATGCATTGAATATTTTTCTAAAATTTTGTTTCTATGACAGCCAGATGTTACTCAGGGTAACTCAGACAGGATCTCAAGGCAGGAGCAAAGATAGAACAAGAAAACAAAAGAGCGAACCAACCTTCCCCCATAGAACTCACGATTTTTCTTTAGATGCAGGCATAATAAGACAACAATATCCGCAGACACATCAAGTCACTTCCTTCAAGACAATAAATTATATAGCGCAAGCATCTCCAGCTAAGAAATACTTTACTTCCTCACTATCACTCATCGTTTTCTTGCATGAGGCTAAGCACTGCCTCCCTTCTTGCATAAGGCTAAGCACTGCCTTTTCCTGCATGAGACTAAGCATTGTCTCCTCTTTGCATGAGGCTAAGCATTGCCTCCCTAATTGCGTAAGGCTAAGCACTGCCTTTCCCGCATGAGACTATGCATTGTCTCTTTCTTTGCATTAGGCTAAGCACTGCCTCCCTTCTTTCATAAGGCTAAGCACTGCCTTTCCCTACATGAGACTAAGCATTGTCTCCCTCTTTGAATGAGGCTAAGCATTGCCTCCCTTATTGCGTAAGGCTAAGCACTGCCTTTCCCTGTATGAGACTAAGCACTGTCTCCTCTTCTTGCATAAGGCTAAGCATTGCCTCCCTAATTGTATAAGGCTAAGCATTGCCTTTCCCGCATGAGACTAAGTATTGTCTCTTTCTTTGCATAAGGCTAAGCACTATCTCCCTTCTTGCATAAGGCTAAGCACTGTCTTTTCCTCAAGATTAATACTATCTCCATTACGCTACCTAAGACCTAGCACTATTCTTCTCTTCATCTAGGTCTAAGCACTGCCCTCATCTTAAACAAGACTAAGCCTTGTCTTGTTTCATTTCGCATATGACCAAGCATCATATCTTTGCATTTAATGGGCTGAAACATCGCCATTTTGTCCAAAGGCATCATAGTCCGAAAGCATCATCCTCATAGCCGAAAGACACCATTCCATGGCCTAAGGATGTCAAAGTACACATCATCATTCAAAGGCGTCAAAGTCCAGAGGCACCATCCTCATGGCCCGAGGATATCATTTCATGGCCTGCGAATCCCTTATTACATGATTCATGGCCCAGGACGTCATAGTCTAAGGACATTATCCTTATTGTCCAAAGACAACTTTCATGGTCCAAAGGGAATTTGCATCATGTCTAAATTCTCGCAATAATCCATATATACTTGCATGCATCGTGTTTTAAGTTTTGCAGGTAATCCAAGAAGTAACCGTTCTTCAAACGGGAGCAATCTTTGCTCTGGTTTCTGTTCATAACGTTCATATCCTGCAATTGTTTCAACGTAACCAACCACCATCAATTACCCGCCTTTTACCCTATGACCGTTCAGATAATCGCTTTATGATACATTCGTAATGTTTCAGAGTCACATTCATGATTTTGCATAAATTTATCTGACACTGTCCTACCCAAAAGAACCCTTTCTGAAACATACGACCATTCCTATAACATTTCCATCGGTTTCGTTCACTTTTGGATCCAGAACTACACACGGCCTGATTCCCATATCACCAGGGATATGTAGGCAATTCAGGAACTAGGGTTTGGCCCCCATTTTTTCCAAATCACATCATCCCTCATTTAATTCGGACAAAATTGGTCATCATTTTCGTTACCCGACAACTCTTTCATCATTCCCGAGTAAAGAGGGGTAGTTGTTGATACCCAATTTTGCCCTCATAATTTTTCAAATAAGTGTGTATACTTCCAAAATATCATTTTGCATCATTATTTAATGTACAAGATTTATGCAAGCATTTTCTACAATTTTTCATAATTTTAAAGTTTTAAAATCAATTTTCTTGCATTTAAAATTGTTCAAATATTTATTAATTACCCTTTAAATTATTTTGTGATGACTCAATAATCCAATTTATTATTTTGCACCCATATATATGCTTCATTATATTTTACTTTGTTTTACATAATTATATTTTTGTATTTTTAGGCTATTTACATAATTTTGCAATAATAGCCTATGCGCTATGCATAATTACAGTTTTTACATTATTTGGGCTAAAATCACATTTTATATTTTCGTAATGTTAAGTTATTATTTTTTAATCAATTTATTGCACAATTAGTATTTTATTATCTATGAATTATTTTTATAAATTATTTTTTAAAATACTTTTTCGTGTATTTAATTTATAGCCCAGTGTAAGGCCAATTCCGGACCAATTCAATGGCCCAAACACCCAAATCTCTGGCCCAATCCCCCAATCCCAATCCAAATGACCCTTTATCCCGGACCCAGTCCAATAACCTGCCCCAGTCCTTTTTTTTATCTTGGCCGTTGATCTTAAGAGATCAACGACCTATAATCATTATCCCTGAGACGCCGCCTTTGAATCCTCTCTCTTCCTCTCATCAGAAACCCTAGCCGACCTCTCCACTTTCTCCAAATCTGTCTCAATCATGGATTGTTTTCATGATTTCCTCACCCTTTATGTGTTATCGCGGTACTACTTGCAAAGGTATGGTATCACTTAGTACTTGCCTAAATATGGCAAGTACTACCTCCTAGAATTCGGCCATTTAACTTCAATCGCTTGAATCTGGACAGTATTTAGTCCATATACATCACGGCCATGGCTATATGGGTCCGATTAGCCAAGATTTCCGGTAACTCTTTGATTTCTGTCAAATAGGGTTTACCTATTTCTTTTCCCAATCTGATTTTTATTGATTCTGTATGTTATTACTTCCTTATTTGTGTTTGATTTTACAATTTTCCTTGTTTACTTGTTCAATTTCTGTCACTATATAAACCCCTCCCCATTCCCCTTTGATTTAGACTGGAATCGCTATTGTTTTACTAAAAATTGGAGCTTTGTTCTGATATTCCCTCATTCTCTTGTTCTGTATTCTGTTTTTAGAAGCCTGAAAAATTCCACTAAGATTCTGTTATTTAACCTTCTCTTGATGCGAGCATTGCCCGGGGTTCCTTTGAAGCTCTTGGGAACTTTGACGTATTAAGATTCTGGGTTCTTGTGGAATTTTGTTATTTATTATTGTCCGTTTAACTGGTAAGTCACTTGACCTTTCGCAATTTCATTTTTATGTGTCTGTGATTTGCATATGTTCTCACTTCTGAAATTCATAGCTTAATGTGTTTCTGGGCTACTCTTGTGTAAAACTCTGCTAGCTTTACAGAAGTTTTAAGTCTCTTTAGCATTCATTTTCACATAATGTAGCTAGCTCTGAAACATGCTTATGCCTAATTTAAGTAATTTAGATTCTCTTAAGTCCGTTTAGCCAATGTGTTCTGAGCTACTTCTGTGTGTGACCTTTACACTTGTTTGAACCTCTTTAGTATTTAAGTCTACCTAAAACTGTCAATTCTGTTATTTGAGTGTGCTTCATCTGAATAATTTGGACTTTCTTTAGTTAATTAGTCTATTGTGTCAATACCTGAATGCCTACATTTACTATCTGACATGAATCTCTGTAATGGTAATCTTGCATATGTAGTGTGTTCTACTCGGTGTTGAGACCCTTTGCTATCAACCATGACTAGCTCCCTTGTTAATATGTCCATCAGCATGTTTTTGGCTCATTTGATTCACTATCCCTTTAGTAGTAATTGTCCTAATATGTACTTCCCCGCCATGTCTGATGTTGTTTCTTAATGTGAGTTAACATGGCCATCTTGTAACATTAGGATGTATGCTTAGCATAATTTCCAACCATGTTTCAACTTGTTTGGTATCATGCACCTGTGTATGATAATCTTTTGTAATCCTGCAAACTTGTTTCTCCCTTAACTCTTTCAATATGATTCTGCCTATGTGTTATTTTGCTTAGCGATGAACCTGTTTCTAAGCCTTGTTGGCCTTTTGATTAACTGTTCCGTGTTTTAAAATTTGCTATGTCTGCTTCCTAAAACTAAGTACAATTCTGTCCCTTTCCACTCTCCCTCACTTATTGCCTATGCTATCTTGAACTTCTCATTCTAAGTCGGCTGAAAGCCAAGGCTACCAAGGCTCTTACTACTGACCTCCCTAGTGTGAGCACTGCTCGGGGTCCATTTGAGACCCTTGTGAAATCTGACACACTAGGATTTGGGTCTTTAGTCACTCTCTGAAATTTGAACTACCCCGTTCAACCCTTTATCCTTATTATCTGCTGAATATCTAAGCTGGTTGGTTTAAGTGATTCCACGCTTGGGAATATGGTTATATGATTTGGCTTTAGGCTCTTCTATGGATTCTGGGTTGTGTTGATGAATAGGGCTCCTTGTCGGAAGACTGGGTATGCTGCATGAAAATTGCTGAAGACCCAAACAATGTTGAGTATTCCTTTTGGGCATGATGTGGGCCTACTGTCATTATTTGTATATATTTGTAATCATATTCATTATTGGGCCTGTAATAACTTTGTATAAACAGTTGTGGTGTTAGTAAAAATGGTGAATGGGTAGATTCTTAATATTTGTGTACTAAAGGGTAGACAACATGGATATAGGACTTAGTGATTTACTTGCTATATATGCTATTTAATCACTATGTGCACTATAGAAATCATGCCATTAAGGGAAGCACACACACTCACTGCTACGTGCTACTAGAAAATCTGCCTATAGGAATAAATGTCACTGATTTCAATTCACATCAGCACATTCACTAGAAATCATGCCTATAGGATTTTGATTATCCAGTTTTCCACTGTTCACCTAGAAAATATGCCTATAGGGTTAAGGTATGACAATAAAATCGGCTCTAAGTGCTAATCGTTAGAGATCCTACCTATAGGGTATAATTACTCGCCCTAATTTGTTAATGTTGAACTGCTCAAACACTGTTTATTACTTATTCATGCTATTGTTAGAAAGAATAAGTAATTCTGGGGCTTTTTCTCCAGTAGATTTTACTGTCCTTTACTGCGTAAATCACCTAGGCATAGCACCTATAAGTTTAATAACTTGAAACCTGCGATCTCAATAATCAGTTTGTAACAACTGTATAATCCTGTCTATGAGCAGCACCTTGCATCTGAAACTGCTTGTATGTTTTAATTCAAAGTCACCTAGAAATCATATCTATAGGTCCTAAGGTTCTTAATTCTGAACTTCCTAACCTGAACATTTGTTTCGCGTGCATTTGTTGCTTAAGTGTGGAGGCTAACTTGAGCCCTTAACTGCCCATATTTGAAGTCCAATGTGTTTTGTATGTCGCCTAGTTTTAACATTTTAAGCAGCCTAGGTAAAGTGTAGAACTACCTAAATAGAGGTACAAAATCTCCTGGACCATAGGTATGGGACGGGTAATGCACGCATAGGGCACGACTTAGAATTGAATTATAGTGTTTTTAGGTAAACAACTTTAACGTAGTAATCGGGTAGCAGGAGATGATAGTTTGTGCCCGCTGAATAATATGAGTAACTCCCTATCCCAAGGGAATTACGAAATATTATTTATGTTGCACGGGGTGATCCTTTAGACTAAAAAACATAGGATCCC
>AWOL01S0017287.1:39869-53663 GCA_000715115.1 Nicotiana otophora
CCCCCAAATTCCTTTATATGTTTGCTATTAGAATTGGAATAGTTGTATCTCTATATTCGTATTAAGATTTTTGTAATAAAATTCTTTGACCTTTATATTCTCTTTGCTTATTTGATCACTTAGCCTAATCCACATAATTTTAAGTTCGACCGGTACCCACAGTTATGGACCTCGAAGAGTGCCTAACACTTTTTCTTTGAGGTAATTTGAGCCCTTACCCGATCTTTGGTGGCGTTGACTAGTCAAACAGAGTTATCTGCACAATAGGTGCCCTAACGCACCTTAAAAATCGTTAGGTGGCGACTCTTTTTTTATCACTCTATCTCCCACTATAAAAAAAGAGTTGTCACAACGTCGAAACCCGCTTTCTAGAGAAAACGGGGCGCGAGAATAACAATGGAGTTGCAGCCGTTTTGCCCCATATTTGGGTGCTAGCCTTAGCCCTGCAATTACAACCTCATACTCTGCCTAGTTGTTAGTCATATATGAGCATCTTATAGATTGGCGCATTACTTCACCGATAGGGACCTCGAGTACGAGTCCCAGTCCAGATCCAGAAGCGTTGGATGAGCCGTCGGTGTACAGGACCCAGAGATCTTATGTTTGAAGAGAAGCTTGAGCATCTTCCTTCTCGACCTCGGGTATTACTTTTGCGCTAAACTCTACAGCGAAGTCGGCGAGAACTTGCGACTTTATCGCTATTCGATGTTGGTATGTGATATCGTGCTCACTTAGCTCGGGTTTATGTACAATGCTTCTTAAAGGAAAAGTGGTAGCAACTGAGATAGGGTCGCATTGGAAATAAGACCTAAGCTTTCGTGAAACTATGACCAATGCCAGGGCCAGTTTCACGAGGTGTGGGTACCTCGTCTCGGCACCGACAAGTATTTTACTAATGTAATAAATATGAGATTGCGTACCTTTATTTTCTCGAACTAGGACCGCACTTACTGCTACTTTGGAGACGGAGAGAGAGACAACGAGGTGTTCCCCAGGTTCAGGCTTCGAGAGTAGAGGCAGTGATGACAGATACGCCTTTAGTTCTCATAAAGCTCGTACGCAATCGGGCGTCCCCTCGAAGCCGTTATCCTTTTTGAGTATGCCGATAAATCTATGACATCTATTGGATAACTGCGAGATAAATATCGATAGGGCGGCGATTCGACCAGTCAACCTTTGGACTTTCTTCTTAGTAGTCAGTTGTTCAGATATCTTCTCGATAACCTTGATTTGATCTGGTTTGACTTCAATCCCTCGTTGTGACACTAAGAAACCTAAAGGTTTTTCCGAAGCTATGCCAAATGCATATTTCTCTAGATTTAGTTTCATCCCTATCGTCTTAGTATGTCGAAAGCTTCTTTCAAATGGTCGATATGGTCTTCTGACCTCACAGATTTGACCAGCATGTCATCGATATATACCTCCATGGTCTTACCGAGTTGATCTTTGAACGTTCTTGTGACCAATATCTGATAGGTGGCCCATGTGTTCTTCAACCCAAATAGCATAACCCTATAACAATATGTTCCTCTGTGGGTGATGAACGTGGTTTTCTCCTGGTCCTCTTCTTCCATGAGTATCTGGTTATAACTCGAGTATGCGTCTAGGAAACTCGATAGTCCGTTCCCTGCCGTTACGTCGATGAGTTAGTCGATATGTGGCAATGGGAATGAATCTTTCGGGAATGCTTTGTTTAGGTCTGTGAAATCTAAACACATCCTCCATTTCCCATTTTTCTTTTTGACCATCACCATGTTGGTTATCCACTTGGGGTACTTCGACTCCCCGATAGAGCCATTTTCCAATAGATTTTCTACCTCTTCGTGGATGACATCATTGATGGTGGAGTTGAATTTTCATCGGACCTGCCTCACAGGGAGATAAAATAGGTCGACGTTCAATTTGTGTGTGGTGATCTCCTTGGGGATGCCCGGCAGATCAGCATGGCTAAAAGCAAATAAATCAGTGTTAGTTATTAAGAATTGACTAAATTTACCTGGTTCTCAGAGTTTGCAGCCGATGTAGGACTTTTTGCTGGGGTTGCTGAGATCTAATTGAATGGGGTCGAGGTCCTCTAAGTTGAGTCCGCGACTTCGACTGTTTCAGGGACCGAATTCACATCCCTAGTTTCTTCTTATGGCGATCTCAACCCTGATGATTACTATTCTTCTTCTTTTTTCTTATCTTTCTTTTGTTGAGATATCGTGCATTCCCGTGACGTGCGTTGTTCCCCTCGTATGCTGAATATTCCCCAAAGTGTTGGGAACTTGATTACTTAGTATAAACTGGAGGGGACAAATCTCATAGGATGTATCCATGGTCGTCCTACTATGGCATTGTATGCGTTGGTCTGGTCCATGATATGGGATGTTGTCTCAAGAGTTATGCCACTGGCAAGGACAGGGAATGTAATTTCTCCCGATGTCCGTTCAACTGGATTATAAAAATCGGTTAGCGTGATGCAGCGTGACACTATCTTGTCCTCGAGTCTGATCTGGGCGAGGACTTGGGTATGGTTAATGCATGCTCTACTCTCGTCATCTACCATGATACGTTTAACATCAATATCTAAAATTCGTAAAGTAATGACTACAACATCGTTGTGAGGGAATGCCAAACTATCGGCATCTAACTTGTCGAATATGATACTTTCTTCGAGTCTGTCTTACCGTTCGTGGGTGATCGATCTTGGGAGCTTGTGAGTGGCAGTGAACTTGACGCCATTGATGGAGGTGTCGATGCTCCCACCAATAATCATATTGATGGTGCGAGCTGGTGAGGGTGGCTTCGGCGTGCCTTGATGTTCTCAGCCCCTGGAGAAGGTGCTCCGTCCTTTTCCGCTCAGCAGCTCTTTAAGATGTCCTTGCTACAATATGTTCACTACCTCTTGCCTTAAGGTGATGCAATCTCCTGTTTTGTGTCCGCGTTCCTGGTGGAACTCGCCGAGGGCGTTGGATTTCCTGGTACTTGGATCATACCTCATCTTTGGCAGCCACTTCACCTTTGTTCCGAGTTTCTCCAAGGCGTAGAATATTTCTATAGGCGAAACATAAAAATTATGAGAAGATAACAAGGGGCATACCTCTCTCGTTCCTATGAGTTCCCGTCCTCGACCTAGATGGGCCATCGTCATTACGGAAGGAATGAGGGGCGGGGGCCCTGGCGTAAGGTTAATGTCGTTCCATGTTTGGCCGTGAGACTGGGTTATCCCTCCTCATGTTATCTCTTCATTCTTTCCTGGGCTCGGTTTGTACCGAGATGAGCCGTCGAGTTAGTCCGTTGAGGTGGTCATCATCTGCTCGTACTTCGGCACAATATGCATTATGGATTTCGTCCCAAGTAGTTGTAGGGTACTTCATAAACCGGCTCAACAACTTTCTGGTCGCTCTTGAACCTTCTGTACTCAACCCGTTCTGAAAGGCTGCGGCTTCCATCCCTTCGGTCACTTATGGTAAGGACATCCTATTGAATCGGGCGAGGAAGTCCCTCAGTCCCTCTCTTAGGGATTTCTTGATGGCGAAGATGTTGTTTATTCTTGTTTCGGCTTTCTTGGCCCCGACATGCGCCGTCACGAACTTATCGGCCATTTCTTCGAACGTTTCTATGGAGCGGGCTGGAAGCTGTGAACACTATGTTAATGCCCATCCAGTGAGGGTTTTGCCGAATTTCTTTAACAAAATGGAGGACACCTATTCTTTGGTAAGGTCGTTGCCCTTCACAGCGGTAACGTAATGAGTCACATGGTCTTCGGGGTCGGTTGTCCCATCGTATATCCTGAGATACGGTAGCATTTTGAAGGTCTTTGGTATGGCATGTGTGGACGCTTCCTCACTATATGGATGCTCTATGAACCTGCCGGTGTCCCTTTTCGGCAGTAGCTTGGGGGCGCCTTGTATCTTGTCGACTCGTACTTGGAGTTCTTTCATTTGGTCTCTGAGCGTTTTGTTCTCGTTCTCCATTTCTTCCATTCTTTTCAAAACAACGGCAAGGACGCCGTCACCTGCACTGTCAGTAACATTGTGAGTTATACCAGGCGTTGGAGGGCCTGGTTGATCGTCTTGTTCGTCTCCTCGCTGTACCTTGTGGGCTTTCATTGTTTCTATAGTCGCGCATGGAGCTTGTTTGTTGAGCATGCTTACTAAGGTATCGGTCAGCCATGCTTCGAGAAGCTTTTTCATGGCAGGTGGCGTCCCTTCTCCTGTGGATGTGGAAGTCCCTTTTCCATTTAGTTTTGTTATGTTGCAATGAGGGAGAGGTGACATTTCGCGCATGGGGGAGGTAGTGGGTGTCACATCATCGCCCAGCATTTCATAGCTCTCGTTGGTAGCGTTCATAGGTTACTGGGGACGTCACCTGTCGCCCTAGTTCCGTTTCCTTAGTTACCTGCCATGGAAATTTCCACACGTGCAGAGAGTAGAAAAACTTTGTGGCTCGTTAGGTTAGCAAATCACGTGAGTTGTAGATCTAATGAAAACTAAGAAGTCCCCACAGATGGTGCCAAGTTGTTTGACTCAAAATTTAGATCTAGGTTTAAACAATTAGATTTAACAAAATAGACTCAATCTTAGCCAATATTAATGTCCAAAAGATATATTACCGACTTCGCAGCAAGATAGTACGTGTATTATCTAAGTAGAAATAAATGATGATAACACTGGCAATATTTAACGACCCAAAAATGAAGGAGATAGCATTAAATAACAATAAATAGCAATGAATGGCATTTAAGTAAATAAAAAAATGCGAGTCACCCGAAAAGGGTGAGATTCGTGGGTATTCTTTCTGACAATGATGAATGATAGATGAACCTTTGAATATTCGGATTCTTCTTGGATCGTGGGAGAAAAGTTAGACAAAAATCTCAAGAAAAAGGTATATTTTGTATGTGTGCAATAAAGCAAGATTCTTCAAAGAATGTCAATGTGTTGTCTTACAAATAAGTATTCAATGTCTCCTATAACTATGTCTCTTTCTATTTACAATGGAATATGTGCCAAAAATTCCTAATAGTACATATACAGAGAATATCCACTGGAATATTCTCCTTAAAGTCTCGTCCTAAAACTAGCCGTTATTACTCTGTTTAAGACGAGTGCTAGCCCTCGACCTTGATCTACGTTAACTCCTCGACCCTGCCCTCCATCTCTTGTGAGATCATTTTGACCTTGAACATGCCTTTTGTCAAAGTCATTATATGACACATGGCAGCCCTTGATGGCTCTCTTAATGCTGATATGGTCTGAACTTAAACTAAGATAATTTTTAACCAATAATGTTAATTTCAGCCTTCTAACGAGTTGATATATAACCTGGAAGGCAGCTTCTCTCGGAAAAGAAGGCTGATTTCTCATCTTTCTTTTTGATTTCAGCCTTTTTTAAGGAGTCCAGAAGAGTTAAATGTGGTTGGGAGAAGGGAGTTTAGACCTCTAATCAACCTGGAATAAATAATTTTCGTAGAAAGATCTTTGATTATATATGAAATCGCTTTCGTTGGAAAACAGATCTGACGATATGCCATAAGTCAAACAGGTAGTCTTTCACTTCACTCACTGGAGAGTGAGTAGTATATCCTTATAGTAGTAGGTCTTATGTCATTATTTGTAGTCAAAGTGTGGGTCAGGGCGAGAAGTTGACAATTGAATCCGATTTTGATCATTATTTTTCTATTCGTAATAGTGCGAAAAGAAGGCCCGAAAATGTGCACAACGACAAAACTGCCTTCTGTTTGTTGCTCATGGATCCTTTATTCGTACTTATTCAATTGGAAGTATTGATCCAATTCCAAAATTATGTTTTACAATTTTATAATCCAATTTTTCAATGTCTAAGATAAGAAAAAGCCAAGCGCTCTCTTGCTTTCCCTTGTTTCTTACTGAAGACAACCCTCTATGGCTGAATATTACATTTTTGGTGAACGTATAGGCGACCATTTAGAACTCAGTATTGCTGAGTGTTCAGTGAAGTGAGTGTAGCTCTTTGAAATTCAGAGACATACGTAGTATCAATTCATCTCCTCAGACAACTCATCATTTATTGATTAGCATGAGAAATGTCATTTTGAATCCATGTGAAACCAAATTCCAGGCAAATAAAACACAGAATGCAATAACTAGCATCACATTTCCATAGCTGGCTTTAGATTATTTCCATTCATGACACGTACATTACTAGAAAAGTTAAGTCTACTTATATTTTCTGCTGGATAAGATTTTATTTTAGGTTTTATTCAGAAAACTATGGATAATTTCGCTTACAGCAGATCTTTATGCCCCAATGAGATAAGCATCAAGGTCCTTGAAGTTTTTGACAGCAAAATCTTTGATGAGTTGAGGCTCAGGAACTTCATCACTTGCCTTTTCGAATTCACAGCACCACTTCACCAAACTTCCATCTCCCTTTGGAGATACAGTGAGGCTGCCCTTGAAACTTTTGTAGTATTTCATGGTTTCCCCATCAATAACAGAGTACACCACTGTCTTATTTCCCTCATCAACTGACTCAATTTTCTCTTTTGCGAACGTAACCAATGGCGATCCTGTAGCAGACAAAAGCACAGTGTTATCGTCTCATATCGATCAGTTTAATCTTCATTCACATTTAATTCATGATCCTAGATAGAATCTATTTCGGTTCAATATTGTTAACCTATTATACTACATAGATTGTCCACCATATTTTCATTCACTTCTTATGGGCAGTTACACATAGTTGTCATTCATGTGACCTGTTGTTGAAACCTGTGAATTGCATATATAAAAATAGAAAACTCCAAGTTCGAGACAATTCTAGGAAACATTCTTGGTGTCCCTAATTCAATTCTTTCGAATTCATTGTATCCTTTTTGAGTTCTAAACCACCCCTCCCTCTCTTCCAATCCGCCCCAATTCTCGACAAAAAGGATTTGTCTAAGCCGCTTCATTTCTTTTGTCACAAGTCTCTTCTTTTTTTCCGAGTCGCTTTTCTTTTAGTCCGACTCCCTTTTTTCGTCAATTTCGGGAATATAAGAAAGGAGTTCAACTTCTATATAAAGACAATATAAAATATCAAAACTAATATAGATAACAGTTCCACAACAACAAACTCAGTGCAAAACTAATAGAGATGCTATTTTCGATAGATTCTCGGCTCAAGAAATAGTGAAAATAAAGCGACAAAAAATAGCAACAACAAGGTAATAGGGTAACAGAAGCGAATGACACAACATGTAATAATAAAGAACCAGAAATAAGAGAGATAACGGTTCATAAAAATGAAATTAATGACTTAGAAGATACGACAGGTTATCTATGGCAATAGATTAAATTACACCAAGATATAAACCATGAAGTAGCTTATTACTGTTTACCTTCAGCATAGTTGATCAAGCGAACTGAACCAACAGACTTGCCATCACCTTCAACAACTTCAATGCTCTTGTATTGATGAGGGAAAGCCTTAGGGAAGAGATTTGTGGAGTCCCTAATGCTATTCCAGAATTTGTCTGCTGGAGTTTTCACCTCAACTTCAACATCAATCTTTCCTTTGGCTGCCATTTTTCAACAACAAAAGCAGAATTAAGAACTTTGTAAATAAATTGAGAGACACTATTGATTGATGGGATGGAGAAAAAGTAGTTTCAGAATCAGTTACATATATAGTGAGTGACCTGTCGGTGAATATTGTCTTGTTTTCATTTAAATCTTAGCTACCTTCTGCTACCTGTATTACTCCTTGGTTACGTTAATTACAAACATACGAATGCAGTTGAATGTTATATGCATTTACGGTGAAGTTGTATGAGGTAGTTGGTGAATGCATTAAACATGATCTCAGTATATTGAAGATGACGATATATTTGTACTACTAATCAAAAAAAAATTCACTTTGATTCTTGTTTGTACTATACATGACGAAATAAAATACAATACATGGTTCAAAGGTTGATTTTTTTTTCCTTCTGCTTTGTTAGTTTATACTACTTCCGGTCCTTCTTATCTACGACTACGACTACTAGTATCTCTTTTAGCTAATTAAATTTGTTCCACACCATTTGTTATTTTAAAAAGATTAAGATGGCATTATTTTTTTTTAATCAATTGGTCATCTTGTTGCTTTAAGAAGACGTATAGTCATTAATTTTTCATTTAAAGAAATTTAGTCAAATATCTCTTATAATGTGCCAAAACTTTAAATGCCAGATATAAATGTTCGGATGTAGTATTGCTTTCTGGGGCGTCAATATAATGGCTGCAATTGATGATTTTTCTAAAGTTGGTGTGTTTTGGTGGATGCTGGTTAGAACTTTATCATATATAGGCCGATTCAATGGGTGGCAAGTTGCTGTTAATGATGCCGAAGAAGCAGTTGCAAGTTATTGACAGTAAATGATGAGTAGAATTTTGCAGTTAGTAGAATTTTGCAGTTGGAAGGTGTATCACTACAAAAAAAAACCCAATTGCTAACGGATTTTACCAACGACCCGAATTTGTTAGTGTATTAGCAACAAATTACTAACAAAATCCTAACTAATTTATTTTTCAAAATTTAGTAACGGATTCCTAACGAATTGCCAACCAAAATTTTACTAACTAAATAATTTAGTTGGTAAATATGGCGGAAAAAATTGGCGGCTAATCTAGCAACTGCTTACTAACGGATTACCAACTCAAATATTACCAACAAACATTTTTCGTTGGTAATATTACCAACGGAGTACATATCCGTTGTTAAATATGGTGGAAAAAACAAAGTATAGTTTATTAACAGATTAGTAACGAATTACCAACCAACTATTTACCAACAAAAGGATTTTGTTGCTAATTTTACCAATCAATTTAAAATGCGTTAGTAAATTACCAACCAAATGGTATCTGTTAGTAAACTTGCCAGCTGGTACTAAATCGGTTGGAAATCTTTACTAATAGATCAATATTTTGGTTTGTAATTTATTAACAGATTAAAATTAATTGTTAATATTACTTACGATGTGGAATTCGTTAGTAATTACTACCAACGGAACCTAGTTTTCATTGGCAAATTACCAACTAATATTGAAATAGTTGGAAAATTTATCAATATAGAGATAAAATAGTTGGTAAATTACCAAATTGCGTTGAAACGAATGATAAATTTAACGATAGATACAAAATCAATTGATATTTTCTGACGGATCTATAGTAAATATATCAATATATATCATCACACTCCAATATTGTTTGTGCACGAATTACAAATCATCTTTATACGAACTAGAGTCACACTCCAATCTTTAATAAAAAATTCACTTAAAATTATATTTTTCAGCTATAAATATCCAAATAATTTGGTTATAGACTTCCCACTAATAGGCACTTGGGCAACTTTCATTAATATAGTAGTATTAGTTGCCGCGATGCTCGTACATTATTAAAGAATATTAATTATATGAAAGTATGATCGATTTGAATTGTTCGAGTACTTCAAATCATATATTTTAACAAAATCATAAATTAAATATCATATTATCTCAATGTAAGTACCAAAATATTTATCTCTTTTAGACTTTTATTCGATTGCTCCGAATTCATTTATTATTTGAAACTATCAATAATATTTTCGGGTATTATTTTTTTAAGTTAATTCAAAATATACTTAGTATTACTCTATCTCTATTTTTCTTCTTTATACATTATTTTACTATGACAACATCTTACTTGGCTTTTTCATTTAGTATTTTACCTATAAGTCAAAGATAATATAGTTTATTCTAATTTGTAAGGACTAATATTTTAATTTATTTGAATAAAACACAAGAATCCATCAAAACCAGTTCAGGATTGTTCCTAACCATCTAATTAGTTAGATCCAAATATGCATCTTCTTCAATGCTTGAGAAAGAGCTTTAACCAGTTGAATGATTAATAGATCTCATTCAACTACTCTTTCAATTTCCTATATATCAAGCTCTATTTTTTTCTTATCTCATTCACACATTTTTTCCCCTTATTTCTTTGCTACTCCAAAGTAACTATATTGTTTTAACCCTTAGCTCCTTCTCTTTTTTTTCAACCGTGAATCAAATTAAATATTTTCTCTAACAAATAACGTGAAAGGATCTTATACTTCCACCCACAATTAGTCTACATACAAAAGCCCAACAAGCAATATTATCGACTCGATAATATAAAATTTTATTCGAAGAGTTTATTGCTCACCTATAAATCTCGCCTTCTCAAATCTCTTGATTATAATTTTGTGCATGAGAGAATTCCTAAGAGGAAAAAGCAGCTAGAGTAAGTTTTTAATAAAAAAAAGTATTTCAGCGATTTAGATTTATATTTATGTTCCTCATCTTTATCATATTCAAAACTATCACGATTAGGAAACATAATATCTCATCAATAACTCTATCATGATTTGTTTTGAGAAAATTAGTTCGTTAAACCACTGAGGCTAATTTATTTATGTACTCATACTATACTTCTGTACTAATTGTGCAGGTACTGAGCAGGTACATTGGGTGCTCACTTAGGCGCGTAGTCGTATCAGCTGGAGACTTAGTAGTGAGTTGCTTTCCATGCTTCGGCCCGCATCACCCGGAGTCTCCTTTCCCTATATTTATTGTATTCTATCTACTTTCATTCCAAACAGTAGATATAGTTAGGGGTGGGCATAGTTTGGGCAAACCTGAAATTCAAACCGAAATTCGAATTTTTTGGATTTTTGGTTTGAATTTTCGGATAACGGAATAGATTTTGAATTTAATTTTTAAAAGTTTTGGATTTCGGATTGGATATTGGATTTGGTACTTCGAATTTTTTGATATCCGAAATTCTTATACTTTATATTAGTCCATTATCCATATTCTAATAATAATAAGTTCAATACCCTACCCATTAGATATTATCTCATATATTCAGTGTTAACTAGTATTAAGTTACTGTCAGAATACTTTATAATTAGATGCGGATTTACTATTGCTACTTATAAGTCGTGTTAATGTCTCTACTGCATTTCTTTGATAATAATTTCATTACTTAAATACTTCATTTGGATCATTTGGATGATTACGGTAAAAATGAGAAAGTTTTCAGGCAATTTAACATGAGTATTTTATTTGAATATTTTGTAACGACTTGGCCGATCGTTTTGAGTATTATAACCCCGTTCCCCTATTTACTGCTTAATTTATACTTTTACAGTTGTTTTATTACTTACCGGGTTAGTTAGTTCGGGTCTAGAAGGATTTCAGAGTGAAATGAGATACTTAGTCTCAGAATTTGAATTTGAGTTAGAAAAGTTGACCGGATGTGGACTTATATGTAAACGACCTCGGATTTGAATTTTGATGATTCCAATAGCTCCGTATGGTGATTTTGGACTTAGAAACGTATTCGGAAAATTATTTGGAGGCTCGTAGTGGAATTAAGCTTGAAATGACGAAAGTTAAATTTTTAGGAAGTTTGACCGGGGGTTGACTTTTTGATATCGAGGTCGGAATATGATTCTGAAAATTTTAATAGGTTCGTTATGTTATTTATGACTTGTGTGCAAAATTTGAGCTCAATCGGACGTGCTTTGATAGATTTCGACGTTGTTTGTAGAATTTGGAAATTTTAAAGTTCATTAGGCTTGAATTCGGGTGCTATTTTTGATGTTGTTTGATATGATTTGAGGTTTCGACTAAGTTTGTATGATATTTTAGGACTTGTTGGTGTATTTGATTGAGGTCCCGGGGGCCTCGGGTGAGTTTCAGATGATTAACAGATCGAAATTTAGACTTAAACAGCTGCTGGAATTTTCTAATGCATGTGTCTGGTTTCCTTCTTCGCGTTCGCGAGAGGGCTCTCACGTTCGCGAAGAGGAATGTGAGGCAGGCAAGATTTTCTCTTCGCGTTCGCGATGGGATCTCGCGTTCGTGAAGAGGAGCTGGGGGCAAGCATGGTTGTTCATCGCGTTTGTGACGGGGCATCGTGTTCGCGAAAGGGAAATAGCTGGGGCGGATTTTCGCCTTCGCGTTCGCGAAGAGGAGCTCGGTAAAGCATCGCGGTCACGAGAAGTGTCTCGCGTTCGCGAAGGGCAATGCTGGACAGCACAATTTTGTGATTCACGACGTTTGCGAAGAAGAGAGGTTTGGACATAAAGTTTAAGTTCTGATTTTCCATTTTTATCGATTCGGAGCTCGGATAGAGGCGATTTTTGAGAAATTTTCAGAGAAAATAACGGAGTAAGTGTTCTTAACTCAATATTGATTAAATTACCCGAATTCATGGTTGTTTTTAATATTTAATGGGTGAATTAATTTGGAAAATTTAGAAAACTCTCTTGGTTTAATTTGAAGATTTGAGGGTCGAGTTGAGATCGGATTTTGATAAATTTGGTATGGTTAGACTCGTGGTTGAATGGGATTTCGTATTTTATAACTTTTGTTGGGTTCCGATATATGGGCCCCACAAGCAGGTTTTGAGCTAAATTTCGGATTTTGTTGGAAAATTAGTATTTTCTTATGGAATTAATTTCAATAATTTTTATTGACTAAACCAAATTATTTGTGGCTAGATTCGAGGCGGTTGGAGGCCAATTCTCGAGGCAAGGGCATAGCGGAGTAAGAAATTTTACGGTTTGAGGTAAGTAACATTTTTAAACTTGGTTCTGACGGTATGAATCCCTAAATGTCGTGTTATATCAATTGTTGGAGGTGACGCACATGCTAGGTGACGAACTTGTGGGCGTGCGCTATAGAAATTGTTCCTTAAATAAATTCTGTAGAGTTAAAAAATTAAAGAACCATGTTATTACCCATGTATCCTCCACGTGTTAGAGAAATTGAGCCGAGGCTCTTATTAAAGATTATGTTTAGGCTATGTGCTGATATTTTGGGACCCATGGGGTCGTGTTGCTGTTGAATTAATTATTTTAAATTTATAATTTCATACTCAGTCATGTTCATTCATTTCATATCATATTTCAGTCTCTATTGTTATTTATTGATACATCATATTATCATTTTTGGGCTAATATTTCTGACATTTGAGCCCAAGAGACTGGAGAGATTCATGACTGAGTGAAGCCGAGAGCCTGATTGTGAGGATACTTTTGGGATCAGGCTGCACGCCGCAGCAGGCCATATTGGCTTTATATATTTATTATTATGGGATCAGACTGCACGCCGCAGTACGCCATATCGGATTTATATAGTGCTTGGGCTGAGGGAGCCCCTCCGGAGTCTGTACACACCCCCAGTGAACATTGATGATTATATATTCGGGGTGGACTTCCCAGGGCATGAACATGCCTTACTTATTTATATATATTGTGATGAATTTTCTCTGGACATTGAATTTGGGTCATGACATATTTATTTTTGTAAAAAGAAGAAACATCTCAACTTATAAGCTCAAAACCGAAAATCTAAAATATCCAAACTGATTAATCAAATCGAACTTAAAAAATTTGATCCAATTCGAACTTATTTGGATTAGATTTGGATTATATTTAATTTTTTCAATCCGAAAATCGAAAATCCAAACCGAAATTTTCATATCCAATCCGAACTACCCGAGCACCCACCGCTAGTTGTTGTAGTTTTGTATATTCTATTAGATACTCGTGCACTTGTGACACCGGAGTTTGAGGATTTTAGCAGATGTTCATGATTGTAATTGCTATACATTATTTCATTTTTTGTTTTGTTTATATTTCATAGCTTGATGAAAATGTTATAGTATTTTATCGATCAAGATCCCATAAGCTACTATCATTTAATCAATTTTATTATTTGATTTTAAAAATATTATGAGATCAATTGTGGTAATAATTTATGGTTGGTTTGTCTAA
>AWOL01S0017289.1:1294-35375 GCA_000715115.1 Nicotiana otophora
GCCTTCCCACATATGCCGTGCGGGTTGACTTTTCCAATCCACAAAGGTTCCAGTTTCATCCCAATTAAGGGAAATAATATCAAAATTTCCCAAAGGTTCCAATTGCATCCCAAATAAGGGGTATAATCACAATCCACCCCTACACCGACACGTGTAGTTTCAGGTGTGGGCCTTATGACCCACCCTTCCTCGGTTTTGCTAATGATGCTCCCAAAAATATTTTTGATTTGATTTGCAAACAGAAATATCATAAATACAATTGTACTCACCTCAACATCTTTCACATTGTATAAATTCTCATTAGTATTTCCAGTCATTCACAACGACAATATTTCCTTGGCTCATTAGGCCATTCACAAGATTCTTTATTCCTGGCACGGTGGCCGTGTTTCATATTCCACACTTTCACCTCTTTCAATTTCAAAGATCACCATCAAATATCAACATATTGAATATTTCAGCAATCATATACCTCAAATTTATTAGTAATGGAAACTTTACACACAAAAGNCATAACGACAATATTTCCTTGGCTCATTTGGCCATTCACAAGATTCTTTATTCCTGGCACGATGGCTGTATTTTATATTCCACACTTTCACCTCTTTCAATTTCAAAGATCACCATCAAATATCAACATATAGAAAGTTTCAGAAATCATATACTTCAAATCCATTTGAAAAGGGAACTTCAAACACAATTGGTTTCTTCCCAAAGAATGAGGCATACCAACCAACAATAGAAACACACATGAAAAACGATAAACAATCAATACACCATTTACTTTTGCAATACTCTTCCCCAAAAATGACAATGTACAATTTCAACACGAGTATATAGAACTCGAATCATACTGGATATATTTATAAAGCAAAGCATTAGTTAAAGTAGCCACTAATGGGTATGAATTGAGTACAAAAGCTCTTAGGCAAATTCTATTTTCCAAATCACTTTTAACACAATTGAGTCGAGGCTCATTTCATATTCTTTATCGCATTCTATCAAATCATTTGCACTACTAGCCACAGTCATAACTTAAATTCTTGGCACATTGGCCACACTCTATATCCCCAATTCCCTTATTTCATTTCCAACCACCTTTATAGGTTATCAACGATAAGATATTTCCAATCAAGATTTTAGGCACACATATTAGCAATTTTGAGTCTTAAGCATATCGAGTTTTTCTCACCCAATTGGTATACTAGTTCTCATTTAAAACACGACTCAAAGCCATAACATTTTAATACGCAAAATCATACTTTAAAACTTATGGGAATATTATGAAATTCAATTCCAAAAGAGAAAGTTTAGCCAACATACCTCAATCGTGCTTCTTTAGACTCTACAATTATCTGGAACCCTTAGCAACCTCAATCTACTTTAGCAATATACAAATTGAACCCAAAATTAGGAAAATGTTAATGGTTCTAGTTCACTTTTTATTTTTCCCACACTCTTTATCACATGCATGCAAGATGAACCAATCTCATACCCATGAAGTATCACACTAATACCCAATTATAGCTATGTTTGAAATTAAGAGCTGAGGTGATAAAGCCTTACCTTTTAGGGTGAAGAATTTTGGTGCTCTACTTGAAATTTTCCAAGGCTTTGAGTGATGATTGAAGATCAATTGATGAAAATTAGGCCCTCCCTTTAGAACCCTCTTTCTCTCACACTAGAAATATCAAAAATGAGCTTAAAAATAGACTAAAGGGGTGTTTTAACGGAATGGGGATTGGGTTTTAAATTAAGAAAATGGGTGCCCTGACACAGGTCTACGGTCGCATATGCGACCGCATAATGGTTATGCGGTCCACAAAGTGACCGCAGAAATGGCCCTCAGGGGCCTGAACTTTCGGCCCAGGTATGCGACTAGTATGCGGTCCGCATACTCGTTCTACGGTCGCATAATGCACTGCAGAACTCCCTCCGCAAAAACCCAAGAGGGATTATACGATTGATATGCAGTCTGCATATCGATTATGCGGTCGCATAATCGACCGCAAAACGGACCTCAAGTTTGCCAAACTTACTGCTTCACTCTGCGGCAATTATGTGATCCGCAGAGTGATTATGCAGCCGCATAATGGGCCGCATAAATGCGCTTTTCTGCCAAATATTTTTTTTTATTTTTCGGTGCATTGTTCAACCCAAAATATCCGAACCGCGCCTCGCAAGCTCGCCGCAAAGATCTTATACCATCCTCAAACACGTAAGCCTACTCCGTCACCACGAAACCTTGAATTCATTTGCGAAAATTACGGGGCTTTACACTAAAATACTTCAAAAGTTTTCGGGGTGTTACACAGAAGGAAGGGGAAACTAAAGAGTTATATCAACCAAGTAAACCAGGAGTCTGATTATTGGACCCAAAAAAGAATTATAGAAATCATGATTCAGAACATAGCAGAATCACTCTTAATATCAGAGGTGCAAGAGAGATAGTACAAAAGACATATTCTATAACGGATCTACGATAAAGCCAGTTAGAAGAGTACCAGCCTCATAAGAAGTCAGTATGAAGCTCCCACCGGATTGTGTATGCACCAGAGGTGCAAGTATTATAATAGAGCTTCAAGTTGTGGAGGCGAATTATACCTATATCGAAGGGAGGCTATGAAAGGAATAGAAGAGGTGAGACGATATTTTAAGATAAGGAAGGTAAAGGTGAATAACGTACGAGATATTCAAAAGCAGAAGGTTGAGAATAGTCCATACTTGGATAAAAGGATAGAAGCGCGGGGATTCATATCCAGGAATGATAGCGGCATCATCAGTGGCATATCTTCCAGCCTATAGTTTCTAGGTATCGAGAGATCTAGTTAAGAGAGTAAAAGAAGAGTTTGAGACGATGTGATTTCTCGCTTGATGTTCCAGAATAACATAAGGAAATCTATGGTGCAAGCAAGTTAAAAGTTGCGAGTAGTATAAATGAATATGTGTAGGTCGCAAGCTGAAGTAGTAAAGAGACAAGGTTTTAGGAAAATAAGAGTAAGGATAAGAAAGGGCGAGTGAGAAGGTGATGAGAATGGATAAGTCCTCAGGATTAAGCCCATGAAAACAAGAGAACTGATGGTTTCTCTAAGTTATTGAAAGCTCAGTATTGCCTGAATGAACTCAAAGAAGTCTAAGACTAGTAGCATTTAGAGGAGATGGAATGCTACCCTAGTATTAGAATGAAGGTGTAATTAAGATAGATGAAGGATGACGTTTGAGCCTTCGATGGAGTAATGATTTCATGAATTGTACAGGATTAAAATACCCACGTAGTGTAAATCACATTGGGATGCAATGAAATACGATTATGGAATAAGTATAGTGTCGTATCGCCCATAGGTGGATCAAAAATATTACTTCAAATGTTCCATGATGAGACGTGAGCCCTAGTGGCAGTGTTACACAAAAGGTCAAGTTATCAATGGTAGATTATAAATCAATATTGAGGTGAATCAACAATGGGTGGATAAAAGTTACAAAGTATGAGATGAGATTAGGTCGTCATTCTTAAGATGAACAGTAATGAGGAAGCATTAAAGGACTTACACTTATACCTATAGTATAAGCAACAAGAGTAAGCTGGAGGTTGGTAGCAGACCTCAGTAACGATAAATCGAAGTAAGAGTTATGGTGTAGTATGACCTACCTAGATGCAGTAAAGTCATACGGATAGATAATCGGGGCTATGAAATAAGATATAGCAATATTCGAAAGTTCGACTAAGTATCAAGTGAAGAACTTCAGTATACCTATAGATGACCAGAGAGACATCTTATCAAGCTCTGTATATGTTTACAAAGTGAGGCTTGAAGATTGGCTAAAAGGTGGAGGAAAAAGGAGAGAAGAATCGCATAGGCACATTTACAAGCTCAGAGGCATACAAGCTGCATGATAGAAGGTAGCAACAGTTACGAAATTGGGAGATTCCGACCACGAGTCGTGGTGTGAGAAAGAGGCCTAAAGGGGGGAATGCCTTGGCCTATGGATTTATTCACAGAATAGTTGTCGGGATGGCAAGGAGAGTACGAAAGTATTCAGAAGACATAGGTTATGAAAATGATAAGTGCATCAGTCAACATTCGAGGATGAATGTTCCAAAGGGGGGAAAGATGTTACACCCCATATTTTCGTACGTAAAAGTACGCCATAAGTAAATTGCTGAAAGCTTGGAAAAATGAGATGTTGCATCCTGTATTTTCATACGTTAAAGTTTCGTCGTAATCTAATCAACGTAAGATCGGGAATGAGATTATTTTGAGATTATAAGCATTATGCTATTTCAAACAAGTTATGAGTAAATTCGTGAAGTTGAGAGGGTAAGAAAATCGAAGAAAATGAATTTTGTTGAACTTTGACATTTTGGGATAAAATACGGCCCGAGCTAAAATATTCGGTATTTATGGACTAATATCATACAAGGTACCACATGGCCATGATAGTGAGGTGTATAAAGTATGTTAAAAGTGAGTAGTATTTTAAGTAAATTGAGATAAATCTTAATTATATGGATTATTAGTTAGTGGGAGATTAACAAATTAATTAAGGATTTGTGGATAAGCTTAATTAAGTTACTGGATAATCTTTATAAGCCAAAAATGTGGCAGCCACCTAAGACCAACCATGTGACTCTTGAAATCACATAAAAGATGGCAAAATGTGGAGTAGTCTTTGGCCAACTAAGCCACAAAGCGAGGGCCCACAAACCTCCAAGATTCTTGGTTATTATACATAATTCAAGAGGAAAATACATAAGCTAGCTAAGCTTATGGATGAAGCTGCCGAGAAAACCTTGCAACAAATAAAAAGGGAACTGTTGTCTTCCTAGTAAAGCAAGCCTCCCTAGAAGCTAACCAAACAAAATACTTTACCTTGTATGGAGCTTTGCACTTTCAAATATTCTTTCATGGTTATTTGGAGCTTTACTTGTGGAGCCAAAAGTTTTATAGTACAAAAATGCGGATGAAGATTATGACAAAGTGCGGATGAAGCTACAACAAAAAAATCCATATGATATTACGTTATATAATAGCAACGTGACTTGCAATTCTAAGAAAGTACGGTATGATCTTTCTCAAGAATATCATATAAAATTTTCCCTACTTCGACCCGCCGTTACGTGTTTTGCAAAAGAGAATCGGTTCAGGTATGTTAAGGCTATCCCTTCTTTCTTTTGGTATGATCCAAATAATACAAATGAAACAAGCAAAATATGCAACTTTCATAAATGACTCTATTCATAGAAATACTAGGGGTGTCTATATTCTTGATTTCCCCATGTGAATTATTATTATATCTTCTGTTCATGGGTCTTAGAAAAATACGTATTTGATAAAGTTTATCCGAAAGGCATATTGACTTTTATGCTATTCCGAGAAATCTTATTAACGTACTTCTTATGCATTTCATGCATTTATACTTGTACATTGACCCATGACCAGATGGAGTTATATACGTGTATATTATATGTATATGGGATATGGGAAAAGGTTATGACGTTATATACGCACCACCACCTGATCAGCTGGTATACGTTGATGATTTTGCCCACATTGGCTGAGATGATATGATGGGATGACCTCAGAGGCTTGATAATGTTATGTACACCTACACCTATGCATGACACGATATTTATATGCACGTGCATAACATTATAAATGTTTCAGAATTTACAAAGTTATTTAGAGTTACAGGCGAAATTCTTTATTTCTTGTTTCATCTATGTCTCTTATGTATTGATCTTCATGCCTTACATACTCAGTACATTATTTGTACTGACGTCCCTTTTGCTTGGGGACGCTGCGTTTCATGCCCGCAGGTCCCGATAGACAAGTCGAGAGCCCTCCAAGTAGGCCATCAGCTCATCGGAAGATGTTGGTGCGCTCCATTTGCTCCGGAGTTGATTGTTTGGTCAGTATGATTTAGACATGTATTATTTGGTATGGCGGGACTCTGTCCCGACCTTTATGACAATTATGTATTCTTAGAGGCTTGTAGATAGATGTCATGTACGTAAAAGATTGTATGGCCTTGTTGGCCTATGTTCAGTGTACGAGTGGTTATTTTGGTCTTATAGGACCATACGTCTTATGTATAAGTTGGTATTACATGTTGTATTCTACTTATCTCACGGCAGCATTTCTGGCTCAGTTATCTATGATAGTATGATATGAAAAGACACGTTGTGTTGGTACTCGGTTGAGTAAGGTACCGGGTGCCCATTGCGGCCTATCGGTTTAAGTCGTGACACCATTATATCATCTCGGCCACTGTGGGCAAATCATCAACGTATACTAGCTGATCAGGTGGTGGTGCGTATATAACGCCGTAATCTTTTCTTATATCCCATATACATATAATATACCCGTATATAATGCCATCTGGTCATGGGTCAATGTACATATATAAATGCATGAAATGCATAAGAAGTGCGTTAATAAGATTTCTCGGAATGTCACAAGATCAATATGCCTTTCGGATAAACTTTATAAAATACTTATTTTTCTGAGATCTATGAACAGAAGATCTAATAATAATTCGCATGGGGAATCAAGAACATAGGCACCCCTAGTATTTCTATGAATAGAGTCATTTATGAAAGTTGCGTATTTTGCTCGTTTCATTTGTATTATTTAGATCATGCCAAAAGAAAGAAGGGATAGCCTTAACATACCTGAACCGATTCTCTTTTGCGAAAAGACATAACGGCGGATCGAAACTGTGCATTTGCTTGTTTCGTCTGTATCGTATGAATCATGCCAAAAATAAAGAAGGGATACCGTTAACATACCTGAGCCGATTCTTTTGACAATCCCTTTCACACACGTCTTTTACGAAAAACATGTAACGTCGAATCGAAGTAGGGAGAAATCCGTATGATATTCTTGAGAAAGATTGTACCGTACTCCCTCAGAATCGCAATTTCACGCTGCTGCAGTTTCATACGAATTGTTGAGCTCCATCCGTTACTTTTGTTGAATATTTCATTCTTTATTTTGTTGAAGCCTTCCTCCCTCCCCCTTAAATGAATTAGGGATGTTTTGTTATTATAGGTGTGGGCCCACTTTGTAAGATGACTTGGCCCATAATCCCTCTAAACATGCCACTACTTACATGAAATAAGAGTCATAATTGCCCAAAAGCCTTTGCAACCACGTTAAGGTTCCTTAGGCTTATCCAAGATCTTAATTAATCACCCACCAACTCCTTAGTTAACTAGTTAATCTTCCATTAACCAATAATTAACCAATTATAAATATAATTAAGAATTATCTCAAATTACTTAAAATACTACTCACTTTTAACATACCTCATACACCTTACTACCATAGTCATGTGGTACCTTGTGTGGCACTAGTCCATAAATACATGAGGATTGTAGCTTGGACCGTATTTTATCTCAAAATGACAAATTTCGACGAAATTCATTTTCTTCGATTTGCTTACCCTCTCACCTTCACGAATTTACTTACCACTTGTTTGAAATAGCGTAATACTTATAATCTCAAAATAATCTCATTCCCGAGCTTACGTCGATTAACTTACGACGAAATTTTAACGTACGAAAATGCGGGATGTAACATCTCATTTTCGAGCTTTCATCAATTTACTTATGGTGTATTTCACGTACGACAACATGGGGTGTAACAAATCGGCATGATTCATACGATACAAACGAAACGAGAAAACGCACAACTTTCATAAATGACTCTATTCATAGAAGTACTAGGGGTGCCTATGTTCTTGATTTCCCATATGAATTATTATTATATCTTATGTTCATGGGTCTCAGAAAAATACGTAGTTGATAAAGTTTATCCGAGGACATGTTGATCTTATAACATTCCGAGAAATCTTATTAACGTATTTCTTATGCATTTCATTCATTTATACATGTACATTGACCCATGACCATATGGCATTATATATGCGTATATTATATGTATATGGGATATGGGAAAAGGTTACGGCGTTATATACGCACCACCACTTGATCAGCTGGTATATGTTGATGATTTTGCCCACAGTGGCCGAGATGATGTGATGGGATGCCCTCAGAGGCTTGATGATGTTATGTACGCATATACCTATGCATGGTATGGCATTTATACGCATATGCATGACATTATAAATATGAAACGATTCATAGAACTATTCAGACGTACATGTTGAGTCTTTTACTCCATGTTTCTCTCATGTCTTTTATTTACTGATTTTCATTCCTTACATACTCGGTACATTATTTGTACTGACATCCCTTTTTGCTTGGGGACGTTGCGTTTCCTGCCCGTAGGTCCCGATAGACAGGTTGAGAGTCTTTTAAGTAGGCTATCAGCTCAGCGGAAGGTGTTGGTGCGCTCCATTTGCTCCGGAGTTGCTTATTTGGTCAGTATGAGTTAGACATGTATTGATTGGTATGGCGGGGCCCTGTCCCGACCTTTATGGTATTTATCTACTCTTAGAGACTTGTAGACAGATATCATGTATATGGATACTTGTATGGCCTTATCGGCCTATGTTTTAAGTATATAAAGGATCGTGTCGGCCTTATAGGCCCGTATGTCATATGTATAAGTCGGTACATCATGTTGGGTCATCCTATGACGAGTATTTCCTCATGTTTTATTCTAGTTATCTCACGACAGCCTTTCCGGCTTATTTACCTATAATAGTATGATACGAAAAGATGCGTTACGTTGGTACTCACTCGGTTGAGTAAGGTACCGGATGTCCGTCGCGGCTCACCGGTTTGGGTCGTGACAGATAATATGTGGCCTTGTCAGCTTCTAGTTTTGGATATATAGTTGTCTATAGCATCCTTGTTGGCTCGCCCTACCGTATTCCGCATGTATATGCATATATGTCTTTTGGACATGTTTTCCTCAGGTATGTTATTCACGTAATTTAGCAGTTTATTGACAGATGTTATTTACGACCTACCCTCAATTTATGTTTATATCTTAGACGCATGCTTAGGGGTGTTCGACAGATAGGATTCGGGCACTCGTCATGGCCCATCAGTTTGGGTTTTGACAAGAAATTAACAAATTGCCACTTGTTGGACCGTTAATCAAGTTTTAGTCACCATCTCAAAATTATCCAATGTTAAGTCACTCTTTAATGCAGAAAATATATTTGGACAAAAATATCCTCACCTAAAACTGGAGACAGAGCTTTTATAAGTAAACTCCATCACACTACGCTAGAATTTGAAATGGAGTATTTAGTTTTTAAAAGTGAAACTTCAGCATACTATATGTTAGAGTTCCAACCCAATTGTTAAAACAAAACTCCCTACTGCAACATAAAAAAATTGTAGAGGTCGCCTTTGTGTCTGTGTGTTTGAGAGCTTACAAAGAGGGCAGAATAATTTAAGAGAATCAAACTGGTTAAAGTATTGCATTGATTTCGTTGAAAAAAAAGAGAGAAACAACTTTAAACTAAATACAAGATGTAAATGAATAGCAGTGACGGGTCTATTAGCCATAAAGAAATGCTAGTGCTGTAGCCATAATCATTTAAGTAACATCTAATGTTTTGATTTTCACGATGCAGTTGCCGCTTGAATAAAGAACTAAAGTTGCAAACAAAAATAACATGAGAACTTGCTTTCACACCAGCAATAGCGAAGCCAATCGTCGATGCCGAGTATATGAAAGAAGTTGAAAAAGCTAGTCGAGATTTCCGCGATTGTGCCCTTATCATTCTATTAGCGTACACACTCTCTCTCACTCTCCCTCGTTCATTCTCTCAATAAAATTTCTTATAAATATTCAGAATTTAAATTTTATGAGTTCAACTTTTAAAGTTTTAGCATTGAACTAATTATATTTTTAAAGTTATGAGTTCAATTGAACATATTATTCGCGCACTACATCCACCTCTGCTTCTAAATATATTTTTTACTTTTACTTGTCCATTTTAGCAAATCAAGAGAATTCTTTTTCTTATTTTACCCTTGTCATTAATTATTTATTTCCCAAATCATTTCTCAATACTTTTTGAAATGATATCATTATTACGGGTAAAGTTGTAAAATATATATTTTATTTATTTTTTCTTAAAAAGAGTGCAAAATCAAAAGTAGATAACGAAAAATAAACACGTGGAGTAGATATTAATTTTTGCAACTAAGAACTCCGGCAACACTCCATGAATTTCTCCTAGAGTTCGAACGACACTTTTCAAACTCTCCAAACTCGGTAAAAGTTCATGGAGTGTTTCTCTATTTTAGCTAAAGATATTTTTGTCCAAATTTTATTTTAGCATTAACAAGTGGGTATTTCTCAATTACATTTCAAATTGGAGCTAAATATTAAGAAGCATTCCAACACCTAAGGATCCCACCCACTTTTCACACTTTTCTCCGATCAATGATTTAAGAGAGTTGTTGACCTTTTATTGAAACATACCGAAGAATATTACGTTTGACCTTTTCTTTGTAAGACCTGGCCATTTTCAAAGGCTGAAGCAATATCTCAGCATATGAAATGGAATTACTGAAAAAAGAAAACAAGGAGAATGATTTACACTTTTTGTGCAGTTGCATAATTTGTCCTTATAACAACAACTTTTCTCTTTTAAAAAATACAAGGAAAATTCTTGGTGCCTGCTATTGAGACTATTACATATATTTTTAAGTCAGAATCATCCCGTCAAGTCTTGTTAATTTTTTCAAGTCCGCACACCTTGACAACAACTTGGTCTCAGCGGGAAAAAAACATTGCATTTAGTCATCTAATAACCCCATGAGCTAAGCGAAGGGTTAGATTTTAATTGAACTCTGCAAAAAATAAGGTAGAAGCACAGAAAGCAATGGAAGCCATAAATATTCATTTCTTCTTGTTTTTCATATTGATTCTTTATGGTGCTGCGGATACCATACCAGTAGATCAGCCTTTAACGGATGGAAACACCATTATTTCATCAGGTGGAAAGTTTGAGTTGGGATTTTTCTCCCCTGGCACATCCAGGAAAAGGTACATTGGAATATGGTTCAACAAAGTTTCTGTACAGACAGTGGTATGGGTTGCTAATGGAGACAATCCACTCAATGATAGAGATGGTATGCTAAATTTTACAAGACAAGGAATTCTTACTCTTTTTAATGGTTCTGGTCATGTCATTTGGTCCTCCAATGCCACCAGACGTGTGAAAAATTCAAAGGCGCAGCTTCTTGATTCAGGCAATCTTGTTGTTCGAGATGCAACTGTCAATTACTTGTGGCAGAGTTTTGACTATCCCAGTGACACATCTTTGCCTGGAATGAAGGTTGGAATCGATCTTAAGACTGGTTTTCATCGTTCCCTCTGGTCATGGAAGAGCACAAATGACCCTTCCAGGGGTGAGTTTACTTGGACATTCGATCCTCGTGGATTCCCACAGCCATTTATCATGAACGGTTCCACTGAACGCCACAGGTTTGGACCATGGAATGGTCGAGGATTTGCTAGTGCACCATCTCGGCTACCAAGTCCTGGTTATAAATATATATATGTATCAGATCCTGAGAAAATATCTATCATGTATCAGCTCACAGACAGCTCTATCTTTGCAAGGGTAGTGATGCAACTAGATGGGGTTCTACAGCTTTCAATATGGAATAATCAAACACAGAATTGGGATAATTACTTTGGTAGCGCACCAGCAGATAACTGTGACATTTACAGTCGGTGTCACGCATATAGTTTGTGCAATAATGGCAACTCTTCAATCTGCAGCTGTTTGGATCAGTTTGAACCCAAAAACCCAACAGAATGGGCAAGGGAAAATTGGACAAGTGGCTGTGTTAGAAAGGCAACATTGAATTGCCAAAAGGAAGTTAAATTCCTGAAGTATCCGGGCATCAAGTTGCCAGACACTCGTTTTTCCTGGTACGATCAAGGAGTGAATCTTAGTACATGCGAGGAATTGTGCTTGAGAAACTGTTCATGTGTCGCATATGCAAATCCAGACATAACAGGGACAAATGAAGGCTGCTTGCTTTGGTTTGATGAGCTGATCGACATCAGAGATCTTGGTGCTAGTGGACAAGATATCTATATAAAGTTGGACTCTTCCCAATCAGGTACAAGTCTGCTACTTTACTTGTGCATGTAAGGCTATAAAGAAAGCTACATTAGATTCTAGATAAAACTAAATGTCATAAAATGTGCAAGCTGAGGCCTGAGGTTTTTCAACATCATTTTAAAAAAAAAAATATTTTCTACTTATGAAACTCAAATGAATTTATTTGAATCCTCAGAGAACTCCAGCGTAGAGAAAGTAAAGAAATTGAGAATCAGCTTGCCGTTGGCAGCATCGATTCTTCTCTTAGCAGTGTGTTTGATCTTGTACATAAATCAAAAGAAGAAGAAGAAGAAGGATCAGGATCAGATACGTTTTGGCGAAGGTACCAGACGTTTTTCTGCTTCGAAATTTGTGTTAAGTGGCTTGAGTAAATGTGCTTTAATTTCTGGATTCATTTAGTCTCAGGAATTTTCTGTTTACATCCAGTTAAGTCCTTATTTTCACAGGAAAAGGAAGAAAGATCTCTGAAATGTTCTACACCAATGAAAGTAAAGATGAAGTTCCAGATTTACCTTTGTTTGATTTTGCGACCATCTTGGATGCTACCGATAACTTTTCACTGAACTACAAGCTTGGAGAGGGTGGTTTTGGTCCTGTTTATAAGGTAACAATGTTAGGGGCAACTCTTTCTTTTTCCTTCAAACTACCTGCAGGACATTATCTTATGATGGAACATTGACTAACTTAACTTTGAAACATAGGTTTTGGTTAGAAAATTTGTCTCCAATTCTCCTATTTCCCTTAAACAACAATCTGATATTGAGTAACCAACATTCTGGAGAAGCTCTTTCATCTAATTGCATGATGATACCTAGGGTATGCTGAAAGAGAGACAAGAAATTGCAGTCAAGAGACTTTCAAGATACTCGGCCCAAGGGACTGATGAGTTCATGAATGAAGTTATCTTCATTGCCAAACTGCAGCATCGGAATCTTGTTAAGCTTCTTGGTTGCTGTATTCAAGCAGAAGAAACAATGTTGATTTATGAATACATGCCTAACAGTAGTTTGGATTGGTTCCTTTTTGGTTGGTTCTCACTTTTTTTATTCCTGTAGCACATTTAGGTTTCATGAATTATCTAGTAAAGTAGTAAAATCATAAGCTTTGGATTTCTGCAGATAGAGATCGGAGCTTACTACTTGATTGGCCTAAGTGCTTCCATATTATTAATGGAATTGTGCGAGGACTTCTCTATCTTCATCAAGACTCAAGATTGCGGATAATCCACAGAGATCTTAAACCTAGCAATGTTTTGTTAGATATTGATATGAACCCAAAGATATCTGACTTTGGAACGGCAAGAAGTTTCGGAGGAAATGAGACTGCAGCAAGGACAACCAGAGTGGTTGGAACATAGTAAAGATCTTTAAACCAATAAGCAAATTTCTCTCCACTAAAAAGCTACTTACTTTCTTTGTTTAACATTGTCCTGCAGTGGCTACATGTCTCCAGAGTATGCAGCAGAAGGAAAATTTTCAGTGAAATCAGATGTATTTAGCTTTGGAGTTCTGGTACTGGAGATTTTAAGCGGGAAGAGAAATAGAGGGTTCTTCCATCCAGACCATCACCATAATCTTTTGGGACATGTAGAAACTCTTCATGTCTATCTTAAATGGTGCTAAACTTATGTTGGTAAAACTTATAGCATCTAACTGCACGATATCAAATGTTCAGGTGTGGATCCTCTTCAGAGAAGGCAGGAGTTTGGAACTAATTAATGCACATCTAAGGGAGTCAAGCAACCTGTCTGAAGTGCAACGATCAGTCCATGTAGGTCTATTGTGCGTGCAGCACTGTCCAGAAGATAGGCCTAGTATGGCATCAGTTTTGCTAATGTTGTCTAGTGACATTCCATTGCCGTTACCTAAAGAGCCAGGATTTTTTAATGGTAGGAGTCAATCCAGTAAAGCTGACAGCGAAAGTTCTGTAAATGAAATAAGCATCACAATGTTGGAAGCTAGATAGGAGATCACTGTTTGCTTCTAGAGGCTTTATTTACTTAATTTTTTAATTCACATGGCTCAAGAGCATCCAGTTGGTCAACTCAATAAAGAATTTTGTGTCCAATAGCAATGTGTCTTCTGTCCAGTATAGTGTTTCACGCGGGAATCCATTGTAGGATTCTTTCATAGAAATCGCAAAAGGGGTATGTTGCTGCTATTTTGAAAGGATTAAGAAGCACCCAAGTAATGTCTAAACCTCCTGCTCTGATTGGCACAAAACGCAAGAGAGATGGTCAAATGTGAACAAGTTCTTTTTCGGTCTATTCTTCACTCAAGAAAAAATCTATATATTTCCTTTTCGCTCAGACCTGCCTGATTTTGATATCTGTTAGTGCTGTTGCATCTGATTTCTTGAAGCTAAACATTCAAGTTAGTCTCATACCTCTTCGGGAAGGTTATGTTATTCCATGAAATGGTTTCTGTTGAAAGACAACCCATACTAAAGATAAGACTGGACATGAGTGAGTGTCTTTGTTCGCCCATAAATAGTAAGACAAACTGATCTTTCAATGAGAGGAAACATGAGAAGAAGTTTGCCAGATATTATTTTCAGAATTACAAAAGGAGTTCCAAACTTTAGAAAAGAACTTGTGAATTGTTGATAACAACTTTTGAAAGGCACGAATTGCGCGCAAACTTTTGAAAGGCATGGAAAAGTTAGGATTAGAGAAGTAGTAATCCTAATCCCTAAGCCTTATATGATCTGTGCTCCAAGGGAAAAGATTATTAAACCAGGGTGTGAAATGTGGCTGGAAAGTGAAAACTAGTGCTTCCAAGTTCTTTGTAACAACATGGATAAAGAAAAGTTTAGTTTCTTGGGGTCTAGGAAATTCGTTTAAAAAAACAATTTATAGAATTAAGGACTTGACGATGAAGAGGCTCCATATATATGATCTTACTCCTAGTCCTAGTCTTGAAACTTTCTGAATTCAACAAGGTCTCTTGGTTATAATCCCTTAGGGGAAGGAGACTGGCTAAAATTTATTGTCATTGGGTTTGATATGTTATTATCTACAACTACAGAAAGGCACAAAGCACAAATTTTACCTTAAACTAGGGTTAAACACATACGGATAAAAGTTATAATGGCCAACCAAATTCCAAATCATTGTCCTTCATAGCAAAATTTTCGACGAGTTCTCCCTTGCAAATTGTGGGATGGCTCCTTGAAAGACAGATAATTCCGTGCTAAAAGTTCCCCAGGCAACAAGGGACTAACATCAAATTTGGAGTGCAAATAGCGTCTCCGGTGTTCTCCAACACCTTTTTTTGGAAATTACGACAAAGAGTAGCATATTTGGTCAAACATTCAAAAACTTCTTATTTTGAAAGGAATGCAAAATATATTTTCAAAATAAGTTTTGAAATGCAAGCGACAAATCTTAAAGCCTTACCTTGCTCTAAAACACTAACCAAATGTTATCCAATGACCTCAATCCATGAACATATTAATTAATTATATTAATTATGCTAATTGGGGCAAATCCCAATCTCTCTAACTTTCAAGCCTGGAACTATATCTTAAAATATTTACACTTCAATGCAAGTATATCCCAATATCTCAATATAAACTCAACATTAGATTTAACTTCTATAAATTAGCACTCTGATTCCACCGATCATAACCAGAGTACCAATCAAAAAAATTCTATGCTTAAGAACAAAGATTTAAAACAGTAGCTTTAATATTAACGTCCAAATAGGTTCTAGATGCTCATTATGGACGAATTCTCATACTTTGCACCTAATTTTGAAAGCTCATCAATCATTTGCATAATCACAATGTTTTCAATCATTTCAATAATTATTATAAAGATATAAATCATAACCCTATCACCCTAATTCATCAATATACACGTACTTATACTTGAGTTGTGAAGTTCATGTTCTATCGTATGACATAATGCAATTAATTCAACATATATATATATATATATATATGCAAAGGTTCAAAACTGATTCCATGTGCAATGTTCTGATTTAGAATTCCAATAATACAACTCTAAAGAGTTCGGGTTAAAGGGTAAGGTTTCCATTATTAAATTATATTTCTATTTCCACGGCCTCACAAGTACAACAATGTCAGCCATTATAACGTGTTCCCAATTCAATTATTGTCACTACTACAAATATAATGCATAATGATTCCTTTTCTTACTTCAAAGAATACAAGTTTTGGGGTGAACATAATAATAATATACCTAAGTACCAATATTGAGTTGAAGAGTTGTCCTCTCCTAGCTCTCGATTCACGACGCAATCCACTCCACCAGAGAACGCCTGTAGCCTTTTCTTTTCAACTACAGTACCGATGTCACTCTGCTTCTCTAGGTATTCTTTTTTTTCTATCTTAGAATTAAGAAACCAATTTCACTTATTTATTTCTCAGGCGACTTTAAGGCCGGCAACAAAGAAGAATGGGTTTCGCCCACTTCTTTCTAACAAACCCCCAACAAGTCTAGTACTAATTAATCATTAATCATAAATAATACGTATAAAATTTGGCTTACTATCCACCTATTATATTATGTCAATTCCCCTTCTACTAGATTAGTATTGGGACCAAATAGCTACAAATAAGATTAATTCTCCAATCTCATAATTAATAAGTATTAAAAAATTCGGGTTACTACATATAACTATGTATACGGTAAAAATCGGGCCTACCCGATTTTGCTATTTAATCGAGACAAGGGAGTTGCATCAGGGGTAGCCTCGTAATAAATCAGACCCGAGCTCGAAGATGAGACATCAAGCCTAGAGATCGAAGTGTACGTTGAGACCGAGACCAGCAACAATCGAGATCAAGTATGACCGACTTCGAGGGGAGCATCATAACGGAATGGCGAGATATCAGTGATCGGTCGAAGATCACGACGTGAATCTCGGGACGGATATCCGTGATTGGTCGAGGATCATGGCGTGAATCTCGGAACAGACCAAATCAGAAGCGGTTAACTAGCTGTTTATACGATTTTCTTATGTAATAAGAGACATACCATAATTAAGTTTACTCTACTATAAAAAGAGGAGTTCCAATCATTTGTAGGATCATGATTCACTGAGAAGAATATACATATACGCTGCTTTCTTTGTCTTACTTACTGTTCATCACTGCTTGTTCCATCCTCTGTTGTTCTTATTAACTAACCTCGAGACTATCTTGAATCGAGGTCGAGGCATTGTTTGCAGACTAGTTTGATTTATTTTATTGTCCAATTTATCTATTTAATTTGTTGTTTATCAATTGATGCTGGTTTAAATCATATATCCTTAAAACCACAATGTAAGTTTAATTTTTACTACATTTTTAGGGTAAACAAACTAACAAATTTGAAAGATATTTAATCACACAATCACATATATAAGATATGGAGTTTGGAGAAAACGGTTCTATGGAAGGGGTTGTACTCAACATACCACAATATTGTCCCTTAAATGGCTCAGTGATTCCCAATAACTCAAATACGTCAATCCATAATAATCGAACTCATTTCGATAAATAACTACTCATATAAATCCATAATAATCAAGTTATCTAGTGAATAAGAGTTTAAATCACAAAAGTTTCCCCGTCGGCCTAAGAGGCTGAGCTAAGATTTGAAGTGTATGGGTTCTAAATTATAAATACAGGGTCTCGAAAAAAGTCACCGGGTTTTCTTCTACTGTAGCTTCGCCCTGACTACATATGAAAGTTTTCTTCTTAATAAGGGTATAAGGCCACTCCATGTGAATGCAAGTTGGTCTCACTAGAAACTAAAAACAAGAGAGTAGGACAACAACCACATACCTTGTCTGTCGGCTTGTCGGAGACTCCAAGTTTGAACTTTTAGAAAGAACCAAAGCACAAATTGACAAAGAGAACGAAGTTCAAAATGTGGGACAACCCTATAATCAAAAATTAAAAATCAGATTTTGTATAAATTGTCAAATATAAAATATAAGAAGAAAACATGAAAGAAACAAATCAGGAAAGAAGAATTGAAGAAGGAAGAAGGGTCTAACTTCTAAGGGAGAAAGAGCATACATTGATACACATCGAGAGTTGAAAGGCGTATGGACCCGGCAGATTCTGGTAGCAGCGCCAGCGATCAGCAGAGGCAGAACTCTAGCTTTTTTGATTTGGGATTGAGAAGATGAGAAGACGTGTTTTTATTTTGAGAAGGATTTATTTATTAGAAAGAAAAAAGGTTTTATGTTTTATTTATTAAAAAGTATAAATGTTAGTTTAAAGGAAGGCAAAGTGTCGTTTGGACTTTGGAGTTGTTTCGGAATTACGATATCGTTTAATTTGTGCTTTCTTAAAAAGAAAAATTGTAAAAACCAACAAAATAGATCACTGCTTTCAATGTGATTCGAACCCGCGCCTTCTCCAAGCGAACTCGGGACTCTTACCATTGAACCCAGAGCCCTTTTGTTACTGGGTTCGGCATGATATATTTATATAGAATTAGTAAATTTTTTAATACAAATACAGGGTCTCGGAAAAAGTCACTGGGTTCGCCCTCACCCTCACCCTCTACCGTAGCTCCACCCTTGACTTGGTGAGCCCCACTTTATACAGGGGTCATGAATCTTTTGTCCTTTGTGTATTCTGTTTGAGGTATAACCGGGGCCTTGTTGCCGACATTATCATTGTACTCTTTTTATTTTATCTATAGAGGTTCCGTAGACATAGTGTGGGTTGTGTATTGGTGTTGGGGAAGACAAAATATATTATGTTGTGGTTGTATTACTTGTCCATTGAGACTTTAAAAATGATGAAGCTATTGAAAATGAATTGGTATTGTAAACGTGAATACCATTTTGTCTAATTAATGAAAATATGTATTATCTCCATTTGTGGATGAGTTTGGGTAGAATAAAATCTAACAGGCTTGCTCGGTCGGGTTCACTCGATTGAGCGCCAGTCGCGCTCCTCGGTTTTGGGACGTGACAAATTTTGAGCCATAATCTGACATTTTAGAGTGAGAGAGAGTGCCCTAGAGTGAGAAAGTGTTCTTCAATAATTGTTCTTCAATTCTTGCTCAAGTTTTGGAAAATTAAGGAGGGAAACTCACTAGGTCTTGATCCTAGAGGTAAGATTCTACACCCTAACCCTCAATTTTGAATTTTGTCTAGAGATGAGTAATTAACAAGATAATATTTGGGCATGAGAGTGGTTTATTTTACATGCATGTGTTATAAAAGGGTGTAGGAAGATTTTTGAGCTACAAATGGTAAAGATTGGGTTGTGGGATGATGGAATCCTCCATAAAAAGGACCTTGAAACTTAATCCACACTTAATGTTTGATAAAATGCTCAAATGAGCTAGAACCATGAGCATCTTCCTAATTTTGGTTCAATTTGTTATATTTCTACAATAGATTGAAGTTACTAAGAATTCCGAAATATTTTAGAGTTTAAGGAAGCTCGATTGAGGTATGTTGGCTAAACTCTTCTCTTAGAATTGAATCCCACGATATTCATGTGAATTATGTAAGTCCCGAGTGATTCATTATGAAATTGACTATTCCTAGTAAGATTGGGTTGAAAGATATATATTCATTAAGCATCCCAAATTCTTTATTCATGTTATGTTACCAATCGAGGATGTGTTAAAATATAGGTTGTGCATTAATAATATTTCGACTTTAAGTCAAGTTCAAACGAAGGCTATTATGTCAAATTTTGTGAAATATCTCTATGTTCCTTAGACTCTAAATTGCTCACATGTGTACTACACACCTCGATTTGAATTGTATTTGTTATTGATAATGATGATGATATTTGAAATTAAAAAGGGTGAGTATGAAATACTGAATATGGCCAACGTGCCAAGAATGATCTTATGATTATGGCCATTAGTGGCAATGAAATGAAAAGATGTGAAAGTAATATGAAATGTGATGATTGATAAAAAGGTTGATGTCTTAAATAAGACAGTCTAGTCGGTCGGGTCGTGATCGGACACCATGTCGTACACATCGTGGTGATTGTGCTGGAAATTGTAATTGCAATTGTGATTGTGGTCGATGTCCCTAATGGATAGCCTAGCCGATCGGGTCGTGGTCGGACTCTGTGTTAAAGACGGTGGTATTGATATTGAGAGTAATTGTGGTTGATGTCTCTAATGAGATAGCCTGGCCGATCGGGTCGTGATCAGATTCCGTGCTAAGAGTACGGTAGTAGTGGTTTTGTGAATAATGGTATTGCGGACCATGGTATATCGATACTAAAAATCTCCCAATGTGAGATATGGAAATAAATTTGAACATTGTCTTGATCGTAAATTGAGGTTTGATGTTGATTAAGGCTTTCATTGATATTATGATAATCTTGTTTGTATTATTTGTCATTCTATTGAGAGGGTGTTTAGTTATACATACTAGTGCTATTCGACAGTACTAACGTCCCTTTTACCGGGGGTGCTGCATCTTTAAATGGATGCAGGTGGTTCCACATCAGGAGATATTGATCAGTGATAGCATTATACCTTCTTCCCAGCTGACTTGGTGAGCCCCACTTCATCCCGGGGTCATGAATCTTTTGTAGTTTGTGTATTCTGTTTGAGGTATAACCGGGGCCTTGTTGCCGGCATTATCATTGCACTCTTCTTTATCTATAGAGGCTCCGTAGACATAGTGTGGGTTATATATTGGTGTTGGGAAAAATAAAATATATTATGTTGTGGTTGTATTACTTGTCCATATGAGACTTTAAAAATGATGAAATTATTGGAAATGAATTGGTATTGTAGACGTGAACACCTTTTTGTCTAATTAATAAAAATATGTATTATCTCCATTCGGGGATGAGTTTGGGTAGAAGAAAATCTAACAGGCTTTCTCGGTCGGGTTCACTCGGTTGAGCGCCGGTCGCGCTCCTCGGTTTTGAGACGTGACACATACGTGAGAAAAATATGTCCAAAAGACATATATATATGCGGAATACAGTAGGGTGAGCTGACAAGGCTGTTATAGACAACTATATATCCAAAACTGGAAGCCGACAAGGCCACATACTATCTAACTATACATGATTGTCTACAGTACAACTGTATAAAGGACATGACTGGGCCCCGTCGTACCCATATCTACATACCAAAAACAGCATACCAAAACAAGTAACAGCTCCGGATCAAGTGGAGCACACCAACTCTCGCTGATCAAAGATCCTAAAAAGGGGGCCTGTCAGCCTGTCTACCTGCACCTGCGGGCATGAAACGCAGTGTCCCCAAGCAAAAAGGGACGTCAGTATAAATAATGTATTGAGTATGTAAGACATGAAAATCAGTACATAAAAGACCTAAAAGAAACATGGAGTAAAGGAATCCACCTGCAAGTCTAAATAACTTTGTGAATCCTGAAATATTTATAAGTTCATGCATGTGCGTATAAATATCATATCATGCATAGGTATATGTGCACATAACATCATCAAGCCTCTGAGGGCATCCCGTCATATTATCTCGGCCTCTATGAGAGAAATCATCAACATATACCAACTGATCAGGTGGTGGTAGATATATAATGTCGTAATCTATTCCCATATCTCATATACATATAATATACACGTATATAATGCCATCTGGTCATGGGTCAATGTACATATATAAATGAATGAAATGCATAAGAAGTAAGTTAATAAGATTTCTCGGTATGTCATAAGATCAATATGCCTTTGGATAAATTTTATCAATTACGCATTTTTCTGAGATCTGTGAATAGAAGATATAATAATAAGACACATGGGAATTCAAGAACATAGGCACCCCTAGTGCTTCTATGAATAGAGACATTTATGAAATTTGTGCGATTGCTCATTTCGTTTGTATCGTATGGGTCATGCCAAAAGGAAGGAAAAGATAGCCTTAACATACCTCAGTTCCATCTTTTGATGACTACGATTAGTAAATCCTTTTGATAAATATCTAACCTCGAATGCTCATACAAACTCGTTGAAGGTCATAGACGTTGGATCAAACTTGGGTTGTATTCTTGATAGCTTCACGTTAATTTACATCACAATGAAGTAATACCCAATTCACTTTAATACTTATGAACAATATCACTAATTAGGAATAGGACGTTGCTTACTATAAGAAAGAGAAATCACTAGATGCCGTACAATCTTTGTCTTCTTAATAGCATCATTAACAAAATGAGATAAAGGTGCACATATCTTTAAACATTTCCACCACCTACTTAAGCACATGAATAGATGGCAACTTGCTGCCAAATTTCTATAGTCCTACGTGGATGTTGCCCCCTAATAATTATTCAAAAATCTCACTTAAATCAATAATTAACCAATTATTCACATAATAAGCTAGAATTATCTCAAATTACTTAAAATACTAATCACTTTTAACACACTTTATATACCTTACTATTATGGTCATGTGGTACCTTGTATGGCACTAGTCCATAAATACCGGGTATTATAGCTTAGACCGTATTTTATCCCAAATTGCCAACCTTCAACGTAACTCATTTTTTTTTTATTCTTTTACCCTCTAACCTTCACGGCACTTACTTATCACCTATTATAAATAGCATAAATGCTTATAACCTCAAAAATAATCTCATTCCTGAGTCTACGTCGATTAACTTAAGACGAAACATTAACGTACGAAAACGGGAAATGTAACATCCTTCCCCCCTTGAAAACATTCGTCCTCGAATGTTTAACTCATCGGGTTCTATATAAATTTTGGCAGAGTCGCCTTTGTAATAGTACTACTATCAATCCTTCCTGTAGAAAACTCAATAATTCAATGACACATATTGCCACAATCATCAATCACGACAATGGCCTCACACGACCAATGAAAATAATTAACATAAGAATCAATACTCGTACCTTAAGGCTGTGATGTATCAGTCAGATCCTTCTCTGGAAGAGGAAACAAGTGAGGATACCTAGACTTCACGTCTTCTTCGGCTTCCCGAGTCATTTCTTTCACATTATTGTTTCTCCAAAGTACCTTCACCGAAGCTAAGTCTTTAGTCCTCAATCTTCGAACCTGTCTATCTAGTATAGCAATGGGAGTTTCCTCATATGATAGCTGCTCTGTGACCTGAATATTATCAACTGACACGACTCTGGAAGGATCTCCGATACATTTATGAAGCATAGACACATGAAAGACTGGATGTACAAACTCCAAGTCAGAAGGCAAGTCTAACTCATATGCTACCTGGCCTACCTTGCGTATGATGTTATATGGTCCAATGTACCGAGGGCTAAGTTTTCATTTTTTTCGAACCTCATAACGCCTTTCATCGGTGATACCTTTAGGAATACCCAATCGTTAACCTGAAACTCTAAGTCTCGTCGTCGATTATCCGCATAAGACTTCTGACGACTTTGAGCCGCTAATAGCCTTTCCTGTATAAGCTTAATCTTCTTGATTGCCTGCTGTACCAACTCTGGATGCAGGTGATTCATCAGCGGTGTAGCTTTGGTCCTTGTTAGCAGTTACTCCCTATTCAACAGGTTTTGGTGAGCCTTACTCTATTCCGGGCCTGATGTCACTTGATGTTACACTTTGTGTCTTGAGGTATAGCCGAGGCCTTATTACTGGCACTTCCATACTATTCTTCTGTCATATTTAGAGGCCCCGTAGAGAGATTATGGGTGGTGTATGATGTTGGGAATTGAACTAGAAATATTGCTATTTGGCAAACATATTTTTCATTATACCTATAAACTTGTAATACTTTGGAAATTATGAACGAATTTGCTAATGGAATGAATGAGAGTTGTTAATAAAATATTTCCAGTGTTTGATTAATGAAGTGCGTCTCCTATTTATTCATGGATGAGTTTGTGTAGAAGGAAATCTAATAGGCTTGCTCGGCCGGGTTCACTCGGTTGAGCGCCGGTCGGGCTCCCCGAGTTTGGGGCGTGACAAACATGGTATCAGAGCCTAAGGTTTTAAAGTGTCCTAGGATGTCTCAGAGCCGTATCTAGTAGAGTCCTTCTTATCGTTATATTATCGACCACATCTATAATGAGGAGGCTACATAGACATTTAGGAATTTTGCACTTCTTTGATACTCCAGATCGTGCGATAGAGCTCAAGATAAGAAGCTAAATTCCTCGTCATGTCTCATTTTTCAAATGAGTAACCCACGAGTTTGAGGCATCAAAGAGGGAATGAAAGAACCAATTGCTAGGGAAAGTGTTTAATGTCACCACACCACCAGATTATGTGGTGAGAGCATCTAAGAAATGAAAGAGGATTATCGGCATCAATAAGCCGGAATGTTTGATATGAAAGAAGAGCCACTCGGGTTTATGTTGGATGATTTTTGAAATATGTTATGGTTGTGGAAAGAGGGGGCACAAGAAGAACAAATGCCCTTAGGTTGGATACACCTATTCCGGTCTGCCCGATATACGGGCGAAAAAAATTTGCATCATGTTGTAAGTATGCTCAGAAGCGTGTTAGGGGTGGTAGATTTGGGCAATTCCAAAAGTCCATACAACGAGTTGTTGCAGAGATTGTTACTCCCACCATGAATGCTTGGAGGAAGACTAAGGGGAATGCTTATGATGCATGCAAAAAGGGTAAATATTGGGTAAGTGGGGCGAATCATCATTAGTACCATAGTGACATACCCCCGAATGACATCTCATACACTTCGGTTTAGCGAACCCCATCCTCATTGTGTGAAGTGTATGAGATGTCATTCGGGGGTATGTCACTATGGTACTAATGTATGTTTTGGATGTGGAGTAGATAGGCATCAATTAAGGTACTGCCCTATCAATCTAAAGTCATCAAGTAAGTCACTCCTTAGTACATCATTATGAACACCACATTATTTTTCTTGTTGTATATGTACATCCATATTGAAGAGGCCTACATAAATATGGTCTTAACCAAAATGTTGAATCATAAAATATTGCATGTATCTACTCTTTGAACGAGACACATTATTCGTGAATCCACTCTATCACAAATTCTCTTATTTACAACCTCTTGTGGAATTCAGCTCTATAATTATGTCCTTGAATTGAGTTATAACTCCAGGATTAATACTTTCACACTTGCTTTCCTAAATTCTCAACAAGGGACTATACCTTATGAATTTTGTACAGAACCTTCTGATTCAAATGGATAACATCTTGTCATTTGTGCCTATGCACGTACCACCATAATATTTACATATGTGGTATCAAATCTAATGAAAAGTATCCTAGTGTTGAGATCGTTCTTGAGTCACTCTTTTTCTCTCTGGTGTATGTGACTCCTATAGTTTGAACAATCACTTTGTTCCTTTGTGTATATTATCACGAATCCTTTTCACCGTCTAGTAACATAAGGGCATATTGATTTGAAAGGTAAGTTTGTAGTATCTCTAGTCCTCTCATATAGGATCAACTATTGGCAAAGGTTAAGTTGTGAGAATGATAATAATCTCAAAAGTGTTCAACTTCTTTTTTGTTACATCTCGCGTTTTCTTACGTTAAGGTTTCGTCCTCAGTTAATCGACGTAGACTCGGAATTCACCTTGAGGTTACACGCATTTATGCTATTTATAACAAGCGATAAGTAAGTGTCGTGAAGGATAAAGGGTAAACGAATCAAAGAAAATAAGTTTCGTTGAAGGTTGTTGATTTGGATAAAATACGGTCCGAGCTTCAATACCCGATATTTATGGACTAGTGCCATAAAAGGTACTACATGACCATGATAGCAAGGTGTACAAGGTAAGTTAAAAGTAAGTAGTATTTTAAGTAAGTTGAGATAATTCTCAATTATATGGATAATTGGATAATTAATGATTTTTATTGGGAGATTAATTAAAATCTTTGGATAATTAAAGATTTTGGATGGCTTAACCCCACAAAAACGTGGCAGCATCCCCTATCACTCTTAAAGTGACTATTAAGTCTTACATAGGTGGAAAATTTAGAGGATTAAGTGGCTTACTCATCTACTAAGTGGGCCACACCCACTAAAGACTTTTTACAATTAGTAAGATGTTACATGCCATCTTACTATGAGTTTCTAAAGGCTTAAACACGATATGCCATCTTACTATGAGTTTCTAAAGGCTTAAACATGAGATTCCATCTTACTTATGAGTTCTAAACATGAGATGCTATCTTATTATGAGTTTCTAAAGACTTAAATATGAGTTTCTAAACGCTTAACGTGAATTTCTTCAAATGAATTCATGTGTGCATTACAAATCAAATGTAATCTCTTATAGAGAGTGGCTGGTCGTGAATTCATTAAAGAGCAAAACAATTCCATACCAAAATTAGATAACGTTGGTTGTTGATTCTGTAAAGCGTGAATTGCAAATTCTAAGAGAATCGGTTCAAGTATGTTAAGGCTATCCCTCCTTTTCTTTTGGCATGATCCAAGTAATGATATGTAAATGTAATGTTATTTCATAAGTGGTTCCACTCTTAACAGTTAAGAATGTATATGTTCTTGATTCCTTATGTGTCCTATCATTCTATCATCTGTTCATGGGTCTCAGAAAATACATAAGTTAAAAAAGTTTACTTCATGATATTATTCAAAGGCATAATGGTCTTATGACATTCCGAGAGATTTTATTAACGTACTTCTCATGCATTGCATTCATTTATATATGTACATTGACCCATGACCAGATGGCATTATATATATATATATATATATTATATGTATATGGGATATGGGAAAAGGTTACGGCATTATATACGCACCACCACCTGATCAACTGAAATATGTTAATGATTTTGCCCACAGTGGCCGAGATGATATGATGGGATGCTCTCAGAGGCTTGATGATATTATGTACACCTATACCATGCATGACATAACATTTATACGCACGTGCATGATATTATAAATATTTCAGGATTTACAAAGTGATTTAGACTTACAGGCGAAATTCCTTATTCCATGTTTCATCTATGTTTATTATGTACTGATTTTTATGCCTTACATACTCAGTACATTATTCGTACTGACGCCCTATTTCCCGGGGCATGCGTTTTATGCCTGCATGTGCAGGTAGACAAGCTGACGGTCCCCCTTCTTAGGATCCTTGATCAACGAGAATTGGCGTGCTCCATTTGATCCGGAGCTGCTTTTGATCTTGGTACGATATGCTTGTATACATATATGGGTATGACGGGGCCCAGTTCCGTCCTCGTACAGTTGTATATTCTATTAGAGGTCTGTAGATAGTATGTATAGTTGGATAGTAAGTGGCCTTGCTAGCTTCCAGTTTTGGGCATATAGTTGTCTATAGCAGCCTTGTCGGCTCACCCTACGTATTCTGCACGTATATGTACATATGTCTTTTGGGCAGATTTCCCTCATATATGTTATTCTTGTAGTTCAGCAGATATTATTCATGTTTATATGTTATACGCATGCTCAGGGGTGTTCGACAGGTAGGACTCGGGTACCCGTCGCGGCCCATTGATTTGGGTCGTGACAATTTTCATCCCCATGGGTTTGTGACATAGATTCCTTGTGTCAGTTAATGTTGAGAATGTAATGCAATTTCATGCATTTTAAAACCCATATCACATTCGGGGTGCTAGAATATTTTCATTTAGAGTTAAACTGATTTTTGCTACACTCGAGGAGACGACTGGTGTCACGTACTTGGCTATTTCTCTTTGAGGCTTACTATTGCCAAACAAGGCACATATGGAATGAAACAATTATTGTTGTCCTTTTCATGAATAATAGTCTTCCAAGAATAACTGGTGCTAATGTCTTTATCCTTCCGATTATGCCTTCCATATGTCACATGTCAAAGAAGAAGCAGCATTCCATGATCAAATATATTGGATAGGAAATTTTATGGCCATATTCAAGCTAGCACATCTTAGACTAATTGTTGGAGGTCGCCAAAGGTTTAGTTTGGGTGTTCGGCGTAGAGATTTAGAGTTGAAGAAAGTGAACGGGTTATTCTCAATATTTTCTCCATGAGCATGCTATGTGAATTGTTAATAAAGGTAAAGTATGTGTAGTCACATTAGGACTTATGAAATCTTAAAGGAAATATGCCAAACTATGAGTATGATGTTTCCCTATTATTGTTCTCCATGTACCCGTGTTTCATGTGTCTATGTCTAAGAAGGTGAAGTTAATGGATAATTGGATTATGAGGAGCAACTAATTGCTATCCTTGTTAGATAAGTCCAGAAGTTAAGATTGCCTCCGTCAAGTGCTATGGCTAAGTCTGTGAGTCGAGGAGATCACCTCGTAGGCCGAAAGTGTTGAGGAAAGGAAATATTCTCACTTGTTTGTAGAGCCAAATGGTTGTGGTTAAAAAACATATCTTCTATGCATTATGGTTTAAATGTGTACATTTCATGTCAAGATACCACTTCTGTTAATGTAATGCCCTAATGTTGAGATAGGTGTTGTTGATATATACTGTGATGCGTTGTTTAGTAATAGATATATTGTTAGGATTGATTTCTGGGATTCTCTGAATGGTAGATAGACCCAGTTATAGGGGAAATTTTGTCGAATGTTTTTTGAATTTGTAAAGATAGCCAAATCTTAAGGTCCATAAGTAAGTTAAGATTTTGGAAAGAATGTATAAAACCGATGTAGTCATAAGTGCCTATGTATAATTGTTGGAGGAAAAATGATGGTAACTCTATTCTTAGAAGGGACTTGTAAAACATTCGATGACGAATGTTCTTAAGTGGGGGAGAATGTAACACTCCAGAAAAATTTCGAAGTACTTCAGCGCTATTAAGAAAGTTGATGTGCGCTAATTATATTATTTTGTATGTAAACATGGATATTATATGAATGATATCAATTGATCATGATAAAATATATATATATATATATATATATATATATATATATATATATATGAGGTGCATTAAGAATGGTTTATGGTCTAAGAAGATCCCCAAGGCTAAGTAAAGTTGAAGATTTTATGATGGGATAAAGTTTCAAGTGAGTTCGCACAAGACCTAACTTCAAATAAGCATAACTCTCTTGATATGAAGATTTATATAGTTTATTACCTATCAAAAGAAAGTTCTATGTATCTAGTTTCTAACGATTCAAATCGTTTGTAATTTGGACATTCGTGCAAGAAGTTATGACCAAATTACCAAAGGCTGGTAGAATGTGATTCTGCGACCAATTCTGCGACCATTATGCGATGACAGAAGTGGTTATGCGATCGCAGAAGTGGTTATGCGACCGCAAAATGGTCACAGACCTGGCCAGTGCAGCCTAGTTTTGGGCATCAATTCCGTGATGCATTCTGTGACCCGCATACCCATTCTGCGGTCCATTATGCGACCGCAGACCTGATTTCGGAGGGTTGATTTTTTTATTTTCATAACCCGACCCCAATTTGATAAATAGGCTTTGGGGATTATTTTGGGGCAATCATCTGAGGTTTTTTAGAGAGAAGTGAGAGTGTTCTAGAGAGATAAAGTAGATGAAGTGTTTTGTTCATCAATATCTTGCCCAAGCTTTGAAATCCAATAAGGAAATCTCACAAGATCTTCCTCTAAGAGGTAAGATTCAAACCGCTAGTCTTCAATTTCAAGTTTGGGGTAAAAGATGGGTGATTGAGAGTATGATTCTTGGGTGTAAGAGTATTATTTATACATGCTTGTACTAATAAGGTTTGTGGGAAGATTGTTGAGCTCAAATAAGTAAAGATTGGGTTGTGGAGTGAAGGAAATCTTGTAGAAGAACCTTATAGTTAAATTTTCACACATAGTGTTTGATAAAATGCTCAAATGAGCTGAGGCCATGAATATCTTCCTAATTATGGTTCAATTTTGTTATGTCTAAAAATAGATTGGGATTGCTAGAATTTTCGAAATATTGTAATAATTTAAGGAAAGCTCAAAGCAAGGTATGTTGGCTAAACTACTCTCTTAGAATTGAATTCCATGATGTTACCGTAAGTTTCAAGTATGGTTGTCTCAAGTTCCTTATTCTATATTCCGAGTTGGTTCCAATAAATTCGATTGTCCCGAATAAGCAAAGTGTCGAGAATTATGTATTCAAAACGTGTTCCGGATGTTCCTATCATATTATGTTATCTTTTGGGAATGTGTTCAAGAATGATATGTGTATTAAAATGCTATGTCTTTGAGTTGTGTTTCAAATGAAGGTTATGATGCCAAATTGTGTAAGAAAACCCAATATGCTTAAGAGTCATAATTGCTCACATGTGTACCTAAATTCTTGATTGGAAATGTCTTATTGTTGATAATCTATAAAAATGGTTGGAAGTGAAACAAATGAATTGAGGATATAAAGTGTGGCCAACGTGCCAAGAGTGAAAGTTATACTTGTGGCCAATGGTGCCAATGAAATGAAATGATGTGAGAAAGGTTATGAAATGAGCCTTGATTTAACTATTCCAAATTGACTTAGAAAATAGAATTGCCTAAAAGCTTATGAACTCAAGTCATGACCATATATGGTTGTTCTAACAAATGCTATGCTTTGTGAGTATTTTCAATGTGTTTTGCATTCTTACATATTCGTGAGTGGAAAATGTATATTGCCCTTTTTGGGGAAAAGGTATTTCAAGAATAAATGGCGTTTTACTTGTTGATGATTGTAACTTGCGCATCAATTGCCAATTATTTTACTCCATTTCTCGGAAAGAAATTTATTGTGCTTAAATTGTTCGTTTCTAATAAACTTAAGGTTGTATTTCCAGAATAGTATATATGTTGATATGTGATGGTGATCTTTGAATTTGAAAGAGGTAAAAGTGCGGAATATCAAATACGGCCACCGTGCCTTGAACAAAGAATCTTGTGAATGGCCAAAAGAGCCAAGGGAATATTGTTGTTGTTATTGGTTGAAAATACTAGTGGATATTCATACAATATGAAAGATGATGAGGTAAATACATTTGTACCTATGTTATTTTTGTGAATTATTCCCCTTATTTGGGATGAGATTGATATGATTAAATTATTCCCCTTAATTGGGATGATATTGATTGATATAAAAAGGTTGATGTCTCGAATAAGACAGCCTAGCCGATCGGGTCGTGATCGGGCTCCGTGCTAAAATTACGGTGGTATTGGTATTGATATTAATCATGATTGATGTCTATAAGGAGATATCCTAGTTGATCGGGTCGTGATCGGACTCAGCTAAAAGTACGGTAGTATTGGTATTGATAGTAATTGTGCTTGGATTCTCTAATGAGATAGCCTAGCCGATCGGGTCGTGATCGGACTCCGTGCTAAATTTATGGTGGTATTGGTATCGATAGTAATTGTGGTTGATGTCTCTAATGAGATAGCTGTTACACCCCACGTTTTCGTACGTAGAAGTACGCCCAGAAGTAAATTTATATAAGCTCAAAAATGAGATGTTACATTCCGTATTTTCGTATGTTAAAGTTTCGTCGTAAGGTAATCGACGTAAGTTCGGGAATGAGATTATTGTGAGATTATAAGTATTATGCTATTTCAAATAAGTGATGAGTAAATTCGTGAAGGTGAGAGGGTAAGCAAATCGAAGAAAATGAATTTCGTCGAAATTTGACATTTTGGGATAAAATACGGCCCGAGCTAAAATACCCGGTATTTATGGACTAATACCATACAAGGTACCACATGGCCATGATAGTAAGATGTATAAAGTGTATTAAAAGTGAATAGCATTTTATGATAATCCTTAATTATATGAATTATTGGATAATGGGAGAATTAACTAGTTAATTAGTAATTAGTAGTATATTAATCAATGTCTTTGGATAAGACTAATGAGACAAAACGTGGCAGAAAGAATGAGTTAAATAAGTGACTCTTACACCATTAGCAAGGTGGCACATTTAGGGAAATTGTTTTGCCAAGAAATTGCAACATATTACCAAGTCTTGAGGAAACAAGAAAATCATTATCTTTTATTCCGCTGCTTAACTCTCCATTCTTTCCCCCTTTCCTTTAGAAAATTCAGTCATCTTTAAATAAATTATCAAGAAGGAGAAATATAATGGGGTTGAAAGAAAAGAATGGTGCTAACCACATGAATAATGTTCAGACGTGGGTTATTATGGAAACTGAAAATGGTATTTCTGATGATTATTCCCTTCAGTCAAGTTCATTGGAATTTTCTTCTTCCTCTTCTTCTTAGTTTGAGCTAGATGATGATGCTTCATTTCATGGACCTTTGTATGAGTTGTTGGAATTAATGGATCAATTTTGTATCAAGTAATAGCAATGGGATTTTGTGATTCTAAGGGAGTACGGTGCAATCTTTCTCAAGAATATCATATGGATTTTGCCTTACTTCGATCAGCCGTTACGTGTTTTCGCAAAAGAGAATCGATTCATGTATGTTAAGGCTATCCCTTCCTTCCTTTTGGTATGATCTATATGACACGAACGAAATGAGCAAATGCACAATTTTCATAGATGACTCTATTCTAGAAATATTAGGGATGTCTATATTCTTGATTCCCCATGTGAATTATTATTATATCTTCTGTTTATGGGTCTCAGAAAAATATGTATTTGATAAAATTTATACGACAAGTATATTATTTTTATGACATTCCGAGAAAATCTTATTAACGTATTTCTTAAGGCATATTATTTTTATGATATTCCGAGAAAATATTATTAACGTATTTCTTATGCATTTCATGCATTTATATGTACATTGACCCATGACCAGATGGCGCTATATACGCGTATATATGTATATGGAATATGGAAAAATGTTATGGCGTTATATACGCACCACTACCTGATCAGCTGGTATACGTTGATGATTTGCCCACAGTGGCTGAAATGATATGATGGGATGCCCTGAGAGGCTTGATGATGCTATGAACGCATATACCTATGCATGGTATGATATTTATATGCATATGCATGACATTATAAAAATAAAAAGACTCACAGAGTTATGCACACGTACATGTCGAGTCTTTTACTCCATGTTTCTCTCATGTCTATTATTTACTGATTTTCATTCCTTACATACTCGGTACATTATTTGTACTGACGTCCCTTTTGCCTGGGGACGCTGAGTTTCATGCCCGCAGGTCTCGATAGACAGGTCGAGAGTCCTCCAAGTAGTCGATCAGCTCAGCAGAAGATATTGGTGCACTCCATTTGCTCCAGAGTTGCTTGTTTGGTCAGTATGATTTAGATGTGTATGGTTTGGTATGGTGGGGCTCTGCCCCGACCTTTATGACAATTATGTACTCTTAGAAGCTTGTAGACATATGTGGTGTACGTGAAAGATTGTACGACCTTGTCGGCCTATGTTTTGAGTTTATAAATGACGATGTTGGCTTATTAGGCCGTATGTCACGTGTATATGATGATGTAATAAGAAAAATACGTTACGTTGGTACTCGGTTGAGTAAGGTAACGGGTGCCCATCGCGGCCCATCAGTTTGGGTCGTGACAAAAGTGGTATCAGAGCAGTTCTGTCCTAGGGAGTCTACAAGCCGTGTCTAGTAGAGTCTTGTTTATGGGTGTGTCGTGCACCACACTTATAAGCAGGAGGCTATAGGGCATTTAGGNCGGGTGCCCATCGCGGCCCATCAGTTTGGGTCGTGACAAAAGTGGTATCAGAGCAGTTCTGTCCTAGGGAGTCTACAAGCCGCGTCTAGTAGAACCTTGTTTATGGGTGTGTTGTGCACCACACTTATAAACAAGAGGCTACAGGGCATTTAAGACTGTCACTCTTTCTTCTTACTCTAGATCGTGTGGTAGAGCTCAGTTGTAGGAACTCAATTTCCTAAACTCTATCTTATTCCTAATATGACGATGCCTACGTCTAGAAAGATGGTTGGTAAGAGATTGCATTGAGCTGTGAAAGAGTTGAGTTAAAGGAACTTGATTTTTGCATCATGCTAATGATGGATAAATATGAGGTATTCAGCAAATCATGTGTATACTAAGATGTGTAAGCTTCTTGATAAGGATCTCTAAGGCAAGAATGCCTATCCACTCTTACGGTAAAAAGGAATAAGGAGGGAGACACAAGTTTCAGCAAGTAAAAGAAGCAAGGTGAAGAAGGGTA
>AWOL01S0017289.1:35856-52968 GCA_000715115.1 Nicotiana otophora
GGGTCTCAGAAAAATATGTATTTGATAAAATTTATACGACAAGTATATTATTTTTATGACATTCCGAGAAAATCTTATTAACGTATTTCTTAAGGCATATTATTTTTATGATATTCCGAGAAAATATTATTAACGTATTTCTTATGCATTTCATGCATTTATATGTACATTGACCCATGACCAGATGGCGCTATATACGCGTATATATGTATATGGAATATGGAAAAATGTTATGGCGTTATATACGCACCACTACCTGATCAGCTGGTATACGTTGATGATTTGCCCACAGTGGCTGAAATGATATGATGGGATGCCCTGAGAGGCTTGATGATGCTATGAACGCATATACCTATGCATGGTATGATATTTATATGCATATGCATGACATTATAAAAATAAAAAGACTCACAGAGTTATGCACACGTACATGTCGAGTCTTTTACTCCATGTTTCTCTCATGTCTATTATTTACTGATTTTCATTCCTTACATACTCGGTACATTATTTGTACTGACGTCCCTTTTGCCTGGGGACGCTGAGTTTCATGCCCGCAGGTCTCGATAGACAGGTCGAGAGTCCTCCAAGTAGTCGATCAGCTCAGCAGAAGATATTGGTGCACTCCATTTGCTCCAGAGTTGCTTGTTTGGTCAGTATGATTTAGATGTGTATGGTTTGGTATGGTGGGGCTCTGCCCCGACCTTTATGACAATTATGTACTCTTAGAAGCTTGTAGACATATGTGGTGTACGTGAAAGATTGTACGACCTTGTCGGCCTATGTTTTGAGTTTATAAATGACGATGTTGGCTTATTAGGCCGTATGTCACGTGTATATGATGATGTAATAAGAAAAATACGTTACGTTGGTACTCGGTTGAGTAAGGTAACGGGTGCCCATCGCGGCCCATCAGTTTGGGTCGTGACAAAAGTGGTATCAGAGCAGTTCTGTCCTAGGGAGTCTACAAGCCGCGTCTAGTAGAACCTTGTTTATGGGTGTGTTGTGCACCACACTTATAAACAAGAGGCTACAGGGCATTTAAGACTGTCACTCTTTCTTCTTACTCTAGATCGTGTGGTAGAGCTCAGTTGTAGGAACTCAATTTCCTAAACTCTATCTTATTCCTAATATGACGATGCCTACGTCTAGAAAGATGGTTGGTAAGAGATTGCATTGAGCTGTGAAAGAGTTGAGTTAAAGGAACTTGATTTTTGCATCATGCTAATGATGGATAAATATGAGGTATTCAGCAAATCATGTGTATACTAAGATGTGTAAGCTTCTTGATAAGGATCTCTAAGGCAAGAATGCCTATCCACTCTTACGGTAAAAAGGAATAAGGAGGGAGACACAAGTTTCAGCAAGTAAAAGAAGCAAGGTGAAGAAGGGTATGAGGCACCCAGTTAATGAAGATTATCAGTATTACAGTTCTGGCAGAAAAATATAAGCATTGTGTGTTACCCTCAATAGTAACAGAGGTATGTATAATTGGCCACACCCATCTCAGTTATAACCTATTGGGGGCTAACAAGTGTAGATTAAGAAAAGGACGGGATATCAGGGTCCGGCTGGGGTTAGAGTAACCCAAAATGGTGAATTGATTGTTTGCGTTAATTGACATTTCCGAAGGATATTGCAAATGTGCTAATAGGTCTCCTTGTGAGACACCCAAATGGCGTACTCTAAAATAGTACAACTAGATATGAGTGCTACAAAGATAGGCACTGGAATCCTGGAAAGGATAAATATTATCTTAGTATGGCTCCCGCGTCCCTAGTAGAGAGATAATGCTAGGCAACCCGAAGAGCCAATGGATGGAGCAAAGGGGAGCTAAAAGCAAAAGAATATCTTGTTGAAGTTTTCAGAATAAAGTGATAGACAGAAATGTTAGTAGGAAATAAGAGGAGAGTTAATGAAGCATTACGAGTAAGATATGATACATGGATGACAACGGTAGATCGAAAGATGACTATTACAGAATCTATAGTCAAGTGAAAGAAGAGACGAGAGGTGATAGGCCTTAAGACAACAAAAGAGTATAGGCCATAAAGTCACATCCTTACTTCGAGATATAAGTTCGTGACTCTAACGCAACTACCGGAAGGAAAAGTTAGACCCTAAAATAATAGGAATCAGTATGGGCTGGTGAGCAAGATAAACTAAACATGAACTAGGGACTGAGTGATCGGATAATAGTCGACATCATGAGAATTTCAGATTTCATTCCGGTGATAATAGAATGGACAATAGAAGAAGATTCATGAGAAATTCAGAGAATGGTTGTTCAGGAAGACGCTTCCCTAAAGCAAGCAATGTGAGCAAAGTTAAGCTTAAGGGACTGTATGTGCCAGTTACACTAGGTGCCTTCCTCGTGAGTAAGGAATTTTGTTATTCTTAGTAAAGAAGGATTATCGCAAGGCGAGTAAGGGTCATCTATGATGTGAAAGGACGCCAAAGATGAAAAGGTAAAACATCTATAGGTATATCCTCATAGCTCCAACTCTTAGTACTCCCCTAAAGAGGGGAATATGGAGTGATGTGGCATTAAGTCAGAATTAAGTGGTTCTAGTAATTATGGTATGGTAAAGGAAGAATGTGACAAAAATGAAAAAGGGATGAGATTGCACTTATTCAAAGCCTACAGATAGGCTACGATTCCAGAACATTATGCAAACACGACGTCAAGGAGAGGAAGTGAGGGTTCCTACGCGAGATGTTATTGATAAATAAGGAGCTAGTACGAGACATAAGTTAAGACAAAGGAAATAACCCAAGAAAGATTACACGGAATATTGATATGAGAGTGGGCCAACGATTAGTTAGTAATTGATTTAGGAAGAGCCTAGTTATGGCTAGACAAGAGGATACAGACAAATCAATAGATCGTGCAAGATAAACATAGTGAACCCCAACAAAGGGAATTCAGTCTCGCAGATATGACATCGTGACCTTGAGAAATATTCAGATAAGAGGTGGGGTAGTTAAAGATACCGTATGAGTGTTATGGAAATAAAAGAGAGTCCCACTGGGAAAACAATCAAAACATCAGTTCAGAAGATACTGTACGAGCACATGAGCGTGGAGGAGAGTAACTAAGGATAATTATATGTGAGTACGAACATCAAATATTCTATCGGGTATACGATGTAATAAGCTCGCAGCTTTACAAGAGTCAGAGGGTCTTCCCTAAGTACTACAACGAAAGACTAGTTGAGGAAATAAGAAAGAAGGCTTAAACCTAAGTACAAGTGACCTAAAGAGGAAATGGTCTTGTAACAACAGTCTCACTACAAAATTGTATGCACTCCAAAAGAAAGTGGCACCTACCATGGCTAATGAGCGGGGAGTAAAACCAAAAGTAATATTCGAGACCATATGAGTTGCACAAAAATTTTGGCATGTGTGAGAACTCAGATAATCTAAGTATGCATGCAACAAGGGGAAAAAGACCAGGAAAAGAAATTGCTTACATTTGAAGAAAGCTGAAATGGAACGAAAGGAATTACTTGATTAATGATCAGCCGTAGAAGACTCTGGTATAAGTTAAAAGAAGTAATTGGATCCAGGTCATAGACAAAGGATTGAATCATTAGAAGATTGTATCATGGTTTTCCATAGCATCCATGAAAGGCTAAAGTAATAACTAAATTCCATGAGCCGTAGATCGGAAGATAGCTTAAGCCTACATAAAGGATGATCAGAAGGAAGAGGAAACTAAAGAGTTACATCAACTAAGTAAATCAGGAATCTGATTATTGGACCTAGAAAATTGTAGAAATCATGATTGAGAACATTACAGGATCACTCTTAATATCAGAGGTACCAAAGGAATAGTACAACAACCATATTCTATAATGGCTCTACGATAAAGCCAGTTAGAAAAATACCAGCCTTATAAGAATTTAGTATGGAGCTCCCACTGGATTGTATAGGCACCAGAGGTGCAAGTATTATAATAGAGCTTCAAGTTATGGACGTGAATTATACCTATGTGGAAGGGAGGTCATGAAGGCCACATACAATCCAACTATACATGACTGTCTACGGGCCTTTAATAGAGTGTATAGGCGAGGAACAACATCATAAATTCCATCAAGTATACGATGTGTAAGCTCACAGCTTTACAAGAGTCAGAGGATCCTCCCTAAGTACTATAATGAAAGACTAGCTGAGGAAATAAGGAAGAAGGCTTCAACCTAAGCATAGTAACCTGAAGAAGGAATGGTCATGCAAAAACAGTCTCACTACAACATTGTATGCACTCCATAAGAAAGTGGCACCTACCGTGGCTAATGAACGAGAAGTAAAATCAAAAGTAATATTCGAGATCATATGAGTTGCACAAAAATTCCGGCATGCGTGGGAACTAAGATAAGCTAAGTATGCACGCAACAAAGGGGCAGAAAGACCAAGAAAAGTAATAGCTTACGTTTAAAGAAAGCTGAGAAGAAACGAAAGAAATTATTCGATCAATGATCCAGAGTTAGTTACGTTATGAATGCACTTAAGATTTCGGAGTATTACCCATGCAGCATATATGTTGACAATCATACAGCCGTAGAAGACTCCGGTATAAGTTAAAAGAAAGAATTGAGTCCAGGTCAAAGATAAAGGATTGAATTATTAGTAGATTGTATCATGGATATTCATTCCATAGCGTCCATGAAGGGCTGAAGTAATAATTAATACCATGAGCTACAGATAGGAAGATAGCTCTAGCCTACATAAAGGCTGATCAGAGGGAAGAGGAAACTAAAGAGTTACATCAACTAAGTAAATCAGGAGTCTGATTATTGGACCCAGAAAATTATAAAAATCGTGATTGAGAACATTACAGAATCACTCTTAATATCAGAGGCACAAGAGAGATAGTACAACAACCATATTCTATAATGGGTCTACGAGAAATCCAGTTAGAAGAGTACCAGCCTCATAAGAAGTTAGTATGAAGCTCCCACCGGATTGTGTATGCACCAGAGGTGCAAGTATTATAATAGAGCTTCAAGTTGTGGATGTGAATTATACCTATGTGGAAGGGAGGTCATGAAAAAGATAGAAAATATGATGCGATATTTTAAGGTAAGTAAGGTAAAGGTGAATACTCAAATGCAGAAGGTTCTAAATAGTCCATACTTTGGATAGAAGGCTAGAAGCGATGGGATTCAGTATCTAAGAATGATAGAGGCATCGTCAGTGGCATATTTTTCAGCCTATGATTTCTAGGTATCAAGAGGTCTAGTTAAGAGAGTAAAGAAGAGTTAGAGACGATGTGATGTCTCTCTTGATGTTCCAGAATAACATAAGGAAATCTATGGTGCAAGAAAGTTGAAGGAAGGTTGCGAGTAGTATAAATAGATATGTGTAGGTTGCAAGCTAAAGTATGGTAGAGCGACAAGGTTTTAGGAAGACATTGGTAAGGATAAGGAAAGGCAAGTGAGAAGGTGACGAGAATGGATAAGTCCTCGGGGTTAAGCCCAGGAAACCAAGAGAGCTAATGGTTTCTCTAAGTTATAGAAAGCTCAGTATAGCTGAATGAACTTAAAGGAGTCTAAGACTAATAGCATTTAGAAGAGATGGAATGCTGCCCCGTTAGTAGAATAAGGGTGTAATTGTGATAGATAAAGGATGACATTTGGGCCTTCGATTGAGTAATGATTTGAAGAAAATGACACAAGATTAGAATACCCCTAGACATAAGCCCAGTGACAATGTATTACGTAAGAGGTTTCAAGTTATCAGTAGTAGATTGTAGATCAACATTGAGATGAATCAATAATGGATGGATAAAAGTAACAAAGTATGAGACGAGATTACGCCATCATTCTTAAGATGAACAGTAATGAGGAAGCATTAAAGGACTTAGATTTATATATTTAGGATAAGCTATGAGAGTAACCTAGAATTTGGTAGCATACCTCAGTAACGGTAAATCGAAGTAAGAGTTATGGTATAGTATGACCTACTTAGATGTAGTAAAGCCTATAGGTTCCCAGAGGGACAACTTGTCATAGTTATGCATATGTTTACAAAGTGAGGCCTAGAGATTGGCTAAAAGCTGGAGGGAAGAGTCACATAGGCACACATACAAGGAAAAAGTCATACAGGCTGTATGACAGAAGGTAGCAACAGTTACGAGTTGGAAGAATTCCGACCACAGGCCGTGGTGTGAGAAAGAGGCCTAAAGGTCGGAATGCTCTTGACTTTGGATTTATTCACAGAACAGTTGCCTAGGTGGCAATAAGAGTACTAAAGTATTCGGAATACATAGGTTATGAAAATGATAAGTGCATCGGTCAACATTCGAGGACGAATGTTCCAAAGGGGGGAATGATTTTACACTCCGCAGTATTACGACGATGTTACACCCCGTAGTGTTGTACGTTGGATTTGTCATATGATAATTGACATTAGTTCAAGGAGAAGATTATTTTGAGGTTATAAGTATTATACTATGTCAAAAAAATGATAAGTAAATTCGTGAAGGTGAGAGGGTAAGCGAATCGAAGAAAATGAATTTCGTCGAAGTTTGACATTTTGAGATAAAATACGGTCCAAGCTATAATACCCCATATTTATGAACTAGTGCCATACAAGGTACAACATGACCATGATAGTAAGGTGTATAAAGTGTGTTAAAAGTGATTAGTATTTTAAGTAATTTGAGATAATTCTTAATTATGTGGATTATTGGTTTAATGGGAGATTAGCAAGATAAATAGGAATTTGTGGATAAGCCTAAAAGGCCTCCCAACGTGGCAGCAAGTAATCTTCTTAATCAAGTCAAATAAGTGACTCTTTGGTTTATGCACTAGGTGACATGATTAGGAGATTTTGGGCAAAATTCATTCTTATCATGTGGGGCCCACAACCCACAAAGATAAGATATCTCCCTACATCATTAAAATGGGAGGTTATGGTTGCTACATAATGGAGGAATTTCTCCAGCAAAAATTCATACGAGATTCCATAATGTAACAGCAGCGTGAGATGCGACTCTACGAGAACACGGTATAATGTTTCTCAAGAATATCATACAGATTTTCCCTACTTTGATCCGCCGTTACGTGCTTTTCGCAGAAGACGTGGGTTAGAGGAATTGTTGAGAGAACCGGCTCAGGTATGTTAAGTATATCCCTTATTTCTTTTTGGCATGATCCATATGATACAAACGAAACGAGCAAATGCGCAACTTTATAAATAACTCTATTCATAGAAGTATTCGGGGTGCCTATGTTCTAGATTCCCCATGTGTCTTATTATTATATCTTCTGTTCATGGGTCTCAAAAGAATACGTAGTTGATAAAGTTTATCCAATAAACCCGCATGGCTAAACTAGACTCACCAACCGGAGTAGATACAAAGAACGGCTCATAAAGTTGTTCTAGTTCTATCCCAAATTCCATAGCAACATAAGGTGTGACATATGACAAAGTGGAACCGGGATCAATAAGAGCATATACTTCATGAGATTGGACAGTCAATATACCTGTGACAACATATGGAGAAGCCTCTGAATTCTGGTGACCCCTAGCTGCACCACACCCTACGGGTGTTGGAGTGCCTCGAGCTGGAGGAGGTGTTGCGGATGTAGTAGCTGCAGAACTAGCTGGTTGTTCCATGCCCCTACCCACACCCTGGCGAGACGAACGACAATCCCTCTGAATGTTACCCCTCAATCCGCATCCGTAGCATATGGGTAAGTCCATGTAGCATATTCCTAGGTGCATCATTCCACACCTAGGGCATGGGGGCATCCTCTGCTGCTGGAATCTACCACCATGACGACCCTGCTGATTGGATCCCCTGTTTCCCTGACTGGGCCTGAAACGGCTCCACTGCTGCTGCTGACTAGGCCCTGATGGCGGTGCACTAGCCGAAGACTGAGCAAAGGACTGTGATAGCCCTGGCAACCCTCCTCTGAATGTTGACCTGCCACCACATGAAGAACCACCAAAGTTGCTTGTAGACCGAGCCTTATTACTACCCTCTCGCTCCATTCTGTTCCTTAATTTACGGGTCTCTGTGGCTTGAGCGAATGCCACCATCTTTCCATAGTTCATATAAGAATTCAAGGCTACTATAGCGGCCTCATTAATTACCAAGGGACTAAGGCCGTATACAAATCGGCGAACTCTAGCCTCCAAAGTGGGTAGCATGTAAATAGCATATTTAGACAGGTACGCAAATCTCATATGGTAATCCCACACACTCAGGCTACCTTGCCTCAAGTTCGCAAACTCAGCAGCACGGGCTGACTTAGTCTCGACAGGCAAGAAATGATCAATGAAGGCATCGGCAAACTCACTCCACCTCACCGGAGGGCTCTCTTCTTCACGGGACTCCTCCCAAAGTTCAAACCAAGAATATGCCACCTCTTTCAGGTGGTAGGAGGCCAATTTCACTACCTCTGTTTCAGTAGCACGCATAACTCTGAGAGTCTTGTGCATCTCATCAATGAAATCCTGGGGATCTTCCTCTCGGTTAGTACCCGTGAACACTGGAGGATCCAACTGGAGAAACCTGTTCACCTTGGAACCTGTAGAATCCCCTGGCTGACTGAAAGAAGTAGGTGCAACATTTGACCTCTGGGTCTGGGAAGCCACTATTTGAGCCAACATCTGTATGACTCCCCTAAGATCAACATCAGAAACACCAGAATCGGAAGCTGGAACTGGAGATGGAACTGGTATATCAGTTGGAGGAACTGTTGCACCTTCAGTAGGTGTAGGGACAGGTGCGGTCTGATCGGTTGTAGTAGAGTCGGGCAGTGTAGTAACTGGAGGAATATTCTCACTCATCGGGTGCTCACCCGCATCATCAATTATACGATCAACTATCACTCCTGGGGTGACATTGGCTCTTTGGTCAGTTCTTGCCTTCTTCTTAAGCACCATGTACTGAAAATTAGAGCAACTCAGGAGTTAAAGGAGGAACAATCTTACAACAAGCTTTATCGCACGATAAAGAACATGAAAGAAGGGTATTATTCCTAAATGCCCATGTAGCATCCTAATTATAGATGTGGTCGACAACACATCGATAATAAGGACTCTACTAGATACGGCTCCGAGACATCCTAGGACACTTTAAAACCTAAGGCTCTGATACCAAGTTTGTCACGCCCCAAAACCGATGAGCATGACCGATGCTCAACCGAGCAAGAATGTTAGATCTCATTCTACCCAAACTCATCCATGAATAGAGATAATACATATTATCATTAATTAGACAAAAATGTGTTCATGTCTACAATACCAATTCATTTCCAATAGTTTCATCATTTTCAAAGTCTCAAATGGACAAGTAATACATCCATAACATAATATAGTTTTTCTTCCCTAGCACCCATACACAACTCACACTATGTCTACGGAGCCTCTATAGATAAATAAGAGTACAATGATAATGCCGACAACAAGGCCCCGGTTATACCTCAAATAGAATACATAAAGTACAAAAGATTTATGACCCGGAATGAATTGGGGCTCACCAAGTCAGCTGGGAAGAAGGTGCACTGCTATCACTGATCAATATCTCTTGCTGTTAAATCACCTGCATCCATTTAAAGATGCAGCACCCCCGGAAAAAGGGACGTTAGTACCGTCGAATAGCACAAGTATGTATAACTAAACACCCTCTCAATAGAATGATAAATAATACAAATAAGATTATCATAATATCAATGAAAGACTTAATCAACATCAAACCTCAATTTAGGATCAAGACAATGTTCAAATAAATTTCTATATCTCACATTGGGAGATTTTTAGTATCGATATACCATTGTCCATAATACCATTATTCACAATACCATTATTCACAAAACCAGTACCATCATACTCTCAGCACGGAGTCCGATCACGACCCGATCATCTAGGCCATCCCATTAGGGACATCAACCACAATTTCTCTCAATATCAATACCACCGTCTTTAACACGGAGTCCGATCACGACCCGATCATCTAGGCCATCCCATTAGGGACATCAACCACAATTTCTCTCAATATCAATACCACCGTCTTTAACACGGAGTCCGATCACGACCCGATCATCTAGGCCATCCCATTAGGGACATCAACCACAATTTCTCTCAATATCAATACCACCGTCTTTAACACGGAGTCCGATCACGACCCGATCATCTAGGCCATCCCATTAGGGACATCAACCACAATTTCTCTCAATATCAATACCACCGTCTTTAACACGGAGTCCGATCACGACCCGATCATCTAGGCCATCCCATTAGGGACATCAACCACAATTTCTCTCAATATCAATACCACCGTCTTTAACACGGAGTCCGATCACGACCCGATCGGCTAGGCCATCTTATTTGAGACATCAACCTTTTTATATCAATCGCATTTCATAATACTTTCATATCTTTTCATTTCATTGGCACTAGTGGTCATAATTATATGATCATTCTTGGCACGTTGGCCATATTCAGTACTTCATGCTCACATTATCAATTTAAAATATCATCCTCATCATCAACAATAAACACAATTCAAATCAAAGTGTGTAGTACACATGTGAGCAATTTAGAGTCTAATGCACATAGAGATATTTCACAAAATTTGGCATAATAGCCTTCATTTGAACTTGACTTAAAGTCGAAACATTATTAATGCACATTGTAACACATCCTCAATTGGTAACATAACATGAATAGATCATTTAGGATGCTTGTTGAACATATATCTTTCAACCTAATCTTACTCGGAATAGCTAATTTCATAATGAATCACTCGGGACTTACATAATTTACATGAATATCGTGGGATTCAATTCTAAAAGAAGAGTTTATCCAACATACCTCACTTGAGCTTCCTTACACTCTAAATATTCCGGAATTCTTAGAAACTTCAATCTATTGTAGAAATATAACAAATTGAACTAAAATTAGGAAAATGATCATGGTTCTAGCTCACTTGAGCATTTTATCAAACACTAGGTATGCATAAGGTTTCAATGTCCCTTTTATGAAGGATTTCATCATCCCACAACCCAATCTTTACCATTTTTAGCTCAACAATCTTCCTACACCCTTTGATAACACATGCATGTAAAATAAACAACTCTCATGCATAGAAATTTATCTTGCTAGTTACCCATTTTCAGAAAGTTCCGAAATTGGGGTTTAGGGTGTATAATCTTACCTCTAGAATGAAGACCTAGTAAGCTTCCCTTCTTAATCTTCCAAAACTTGAGCAAGAATTGAAGAAAAATTATTGAAGAACACCTTCTCACTCTAGGGCACTCTCTCTCACTCTAAAATATCAGATTATCTCTCAACACTGGCCCAAAGAGTGTATTTAACGAACTAGGGTCGAGTTTTGAAAAAACCAAAAAATGGAGCTCTAGAATAAGGTATGCGATCGCATAACTGATATGTGGACCGTATATCGGTCGCATATTTGGTTACAAAATAGCCAAAAGAACTGCCTGTGTATGCACGTCACTATGCGGTCTGCATAATTGTTATGCGGTTGCATAATGCACCGCATAACAGTTATGCGGTCGCATAGTCGATCGCATAGTTGCTTCCAACTGACCCAATCAACTGCCTCACTCTACGGCCATTATGCGGTCCGCAGAGTGGTTCTGCGGTCGCATAATGGACCGCATAAATGTGCTTTTGAAAATTTTTCTTTACTTTTCGGTGTATTGTTCAACCCAAAAGGTCTGAGTAACAATCCTCAAACACGTAAGCCTATTCCGGCACCATGAAATATTATTTCCTTTGCAAACTTTACTGGGCTTTACATTTAAATACTTCAAAATTTTCTGGGGTGTTGCAGCCCGCCTTATAGGCCCGTATGTCATATGTATAAGTCGGTACATCATGTTGGATCATCCTATGTTGAGTATTTTGCCATGTTTTATTCTAGTTATCTCACGACAGCCTTTTTGACTCATTTACCTATGATAATATAATACGAAATATATGTTACGTGGGTACTCGGTTGAGTAAGGTACCGGGTGCCCGTCATAGCCCATCAGGTTGGGTCATGACATTGTCGTAAGCTTTTGTCGAGTTGCATTGACGACTTGAGGTATTTTAAGGCTATCCCTTCTTTCCTTTTGGCATGATCCATATGATACAAAACAAAACGAGCAAATGTACAACTGTCATAAATGACTCTATTCTTAGAAGTACTAGGGGTGTCTATGTTCTTGATTCCCCATGTGTCCTATTATTATATCGTCTGCTCATGGGTCTTAGAAAATATATAAGTTGATAAAGTTTATGTCATGATATTAAACGAAGGCATATTCATCTTATGACATTCCGAGAGATCTTACTGACTTACTTCATTATGCATTGCATTCATTTATACATGTACATTGACCCATGACCAGATGGCATTCTATACACGTATATTATATGTATATGGGATATAGGAAAAGGTTATGGCATTATATATGCACCACCACCTGATCAGATGGTATACGTTGATGATTTCGCCCACAGTGGCCGGGATGATATGATGGAATGCCCTCAGATGCCCCATAGGTATATGCATAAGTACGCATATACATATGTATGGTATGCCATTTATACATATATTCATGAGATTATAAATGTCTCATGATTCACAAAGATATTCAGACTTACAGGTTGAGTCTTTTACTCTATGTTTCTTTCATGTCTATTATATACTGCTTTTCATGCCTTACATACTCAGTACTTTATATGTACTGGCGTCCTTTTTGCCTGGGGACACTGGGTTTCATACCCGCAGGTCCTGATAGACAGGTTGAGAGTCCTCCTAGTAGGCTATCAGCTCAGCGGAAGGTGTTGGTACACTCCACTTGCTTCGGAATTACTTATTTGGTCAGTATGCTTTGGACATGTATTTATTGTATGGCGGGGCCGTGTCCCGGCCTTTATGATATTTGTGTACTCTTAGAGGCTTGTAGACAGATGTCATGTATATGAAAGATTGTATGGCCTTGTCGGCCTATGTTCAGTGTACGAGTGATCATTTTGGTCTTATAGGCTCGTATGTCATATGTATAAGTTTGTATTACATGTTGGGTCGTCCTATATCGAGTATTATCTTTTGTTTTATTCTGGTTATCTTATGACGCCTCTTCTGGCCCATTTACCCATAATGGTATGATAAGAAAGATATGTTACGTTGGTACTCGGTTGAGTAAGGCACCGGGTACCCGTTGCGTCCCTGTGGTTTGGGTCGTGACAGAATCGAATTCCATAATATTCCCGTAAGTTCAAGTACGGTTGGCTCAAGATTTCTAATTTCTATATTTGCAGGTTATCTCCTATAAACTTGACTATTCCGAATGAGCCTTATGTCGAAAGATATATGTTCAAAGTATGGTTTGCGTATTAAAATGTTATGACTTTGAGTCATGTTTTAAATGGAAACTAGTATACCAATTGGGTGAGAAAAACACGATGAGCTTAAGACTCTAAATTGATCATATATATACCTAAAGTCTTGATTGAAAATGTCTTGTTGTTGATAATCTATAAAGATGCTTGAAAATGCAATAAGTGAATTGGGGATATAGAGTGTGGCCAACGTTCCAAGAATTTAAGTTATGATTGTGGCTAATAGTGCAAATGAAATGAAAGGATGTGATAAAGAATATGAAATGAGCCTCAACTCAATTATTTAAAAAAATGATTTTGAAAATAGGATTTCCTAAAAGCTTTTGTACTCAATTGATGCCTATAAGTGGCTGCTTTAACTAATGCTTTGCTTTATAAATATATCCAGTGTGATTCGAGTTCTTACATACTCGAGTGTTGAAATTGTACATTGTCATTTCTAGGAAAGAATATTGCAAGAATAAATGGTGTATCACTTATTTATGATTTTAATGTGTGTTTCTATTGCTGGTTGGTATGCCCCATTCTTTGGGAAGAAACCATTGTGTTCAAAGTTTCATTACTAATGAATTTGAGGTATATGATTGCTGAAATATTCTATATGTTGATATTTGATGGTGATCTTTGAAATTGAAAGAGGTGAAAGTGTGATATATGAAATACGACCGTTGTGCCTGGAACAATGAATCTTGTGAACGGCCAAATGAGCCAAGGAAATATTGTTGTTGTGAGTGACTCGAGATACTAATGAGAATTTATACAATGTGAAAGATGTTGAGGTGAGTAAAATTGTATTTATGTTACTTTGTGTGCAAATCAAATCAAAAATATTTTTTTTGGGAGCATCATTAGCAAAACCGAGGAAGGGTGGGTTTATAAGGCCCACACCTGAAACTACACGTGCCGGTGTATGGGTGGATTGTGGTTATTCCCCTTATTTGGGATGCAATTAAAATATTGGTGAAATTGTGATTATTCCCCTTAATTGGGATGAAACTCGTAATAGTTGTGAATTGGAAAAGTCAACCCACATAACATATGTGAGAATTTGGCCTAGCTGATCGGGTGGAGATCGGACGCCATGTTGCGCACATGGTGGTACTACTCTTGGTAACGACTTTCTTTGTTCGTGGGGAGATGGCCTAGCCGATCGGGTGTGATTGGACTCCGTGCTAACAAAGACGATGGTATATCGGTGCTAATGATCTTCCAATCCAAAATTGTATATGAAGTTCGTATTTTGAAAATTATTATATTTTAACTGGACATTTGGATATTGTTGATTGTGACTTGTTGTTTCTATGTGTTGCCTTTTCTTATATGGTCATTCTATTTTGAAAGAGGACTTTTAGCTATACATACTAGTGCTATTCGACGGTACTAACATCCCCTTTGCCGGGGGCGCTGCATCTTTAATGGATACAGGTGGTTCTACAGCAGGCGACATTGATCAACAACAGCGGTACACTCCCTTCAGCTGACTTGGTGAGCCCCACTTCATTTCGGGGTCATGTATCTTTTGTTTCTCATGTACTTTGTGGTTGAGGTATAGTCGGGGCCTTGTTGTCGGCTTTTCCATATTTCTCTTCTGTTGTACTTAGAGGCTCCGTAGACAGGTTGTGGGTGGTATTTGATGTGGGGAATTGAATTAGAAATGTTGGTATTTGGAAATCATATTTTTTATTAATTCTATAAACTTGTAATATTTTAAAAATTATGAATGAAGCTGCTAATGGGAATGAAATGAAAGTTATTAATGAAATCTTCTAAATAACGATTAATGGAGTACATCTCCTCTTATTTCATGAATGAGTATGGGTAGAAAGAAATCTAACAGGTTTGCTCAGCCGGGTTTACTCGGTTGAGCGCCGGTCGCGCTCCCCGAGTTTGGGGCGTGACACCCTAGGGGGATGGATCTGTATTCACACGCTGCACGGACAACTCACATGGTGCATCGATAACTCACGTGGTAATAGTATCAACCACAAGAACAACTCACGTGCTATAATATAAGTATGTGAATCTGCACGTACAACTCACGTGATCATAATATAATAAACGCATAGACAACTCTTGATAACAACATGATAGGGGTCCAAGAATTACTAAAGAAAATCAAGAAATGTGCGGAAGCTAAAATAAAATAAAGAAACAAAAAAACGACTGAAAATTAAAGATAGATTGAATTCAAGAAAGAGTTTCCTTCCTCTCAAGAAGTCTATTCTTGAAGTTTAATCCTAACAACAACAATTAGCTAACAAAGAACTAATCGCCTTTGGTAGAGAATTAAAAACAAGAGATAGATTGTGAAACCCGACCCTTTAGAATAACAAGAACAACAATAAGACTAAACTTATCACCTTTCTTATTCACCTATAAGTGATCTAAGATTTTGAAAGAGTTTAATCTTACCACCTTAAGTTGAGTCTTGAAGGTTGAAGAATAAATCCAAGAGTAGCCACACACAAGAGTGCAAGAAAAACCTCACAATATTTATTGATATAGTCTATAATAATCTAAAATCTAAAAACAAAGAAGACACCCCTTTATATAGAGAGGGGGTCACGAAATTCCTACATAAAAACAAGGAAATAAAGTCCTAAACTACTTTGGACAACAAGTTCAAATAACTTAGGAAAAGGAAAAACACTAGGAAACAAAAACCAAGTCAATCTTGGAAAGTAACTCCAACAATCTTAGGAAAAGGAAAACATAACCTTAACTACCTAGGAAAGCAATAAATCTAGTACCAAAATATATGGAAATAAGTTAAAACCAATCTAGGATAGAATCTTGAATGTCCCACACCAATCATGGATAGGATCTTGGAAATCTTGAAAATCTAGAAGGCACCATGCAAGCAACTTGGCACCAACTTGTACCCAACTTCTATCACTCCTATTGAACCATTCTTGGGCAGCAAGTAAGTCCTTTTTATGTTATAAAAATGTGGCATCATGTAGGACTTATTGGGCTGCAAGTTTGGATAAATATTTAGGTGCGAAATAGGTCCTATACTGGCATGCTTTGGACCTTCTTCAGAGGATGTCTCTTGGCATATAATCCACCTCTTATTGGACATGAATTTGGACCATAAAATAATTATAACACCTAGACAACTCATATCCTTTATCCTTGATTTCTCCATCCCAATTAACAACTTCTTTATTTGCACTTGAAGTCTAATGACCTTGTTTTGCCACTCTTTAGCTTGACATCTTGTTAAAGGCCCTCCTTGAGATTCCAAAGCTTCATTCTTGTCCTTAAATAGATTTGAGCTTCCTAGGATGCTATCATTCCCCTCTTCTTGAAGAAAATTCATCCTCGAATTTCGACCTTGCAAGAAAAAGAAGTCACGCACTAGTAAATGGCATCCACTAATCTGAAATAAATGGTAGGAATAAAGCAAGATAGTGACCATGTATCCACTTAACCCAATTAAGCCTAATAGGTGTAAATACTCCTTTATAAAGTATATGGACATCATCATCCCAATAAAATTTATGCCTACTTAGAGTTGTCCAATAAAAACCTTTCTTAGATACACTATGTAATGAAATTTGCAATGCGATCTTGTCAATAAGGTAGTCCAAACATGTGCATGCCAAAGAAATTACAAAATATTGGTCATGCATCCATTTAACACAAGTATCTCTGCCACATGTATCAAATAAGACACTCTTATGATATAGCCAAGTATCAATTATAAATCCCATGGATTCTTCTACATGTAAGTTATTCAAA
>AWOL01S0017294.1:368-16969 GCA_000715115.1 Nicotiana otophora
CTTTAGTCCGTAGGGCCCTAGAGTCTTTTGGGTCCGATGGGAGCTTTCCACTCTTTAAGTATTCAACATACTTATTTCTCCAATCCCAGGTTAAGCTTGTAGAATTTATCTCGGTGTGACCTCCTTCGATTACCGATATCGAGAGTTGGACGACAGTCCCCGAGCTCAAGTCATCTTCCTCGACCGACAATCCCAAATTCGCAAGGGCATCGGCTTCATTATTTTGTTCTCGTGGAACATGCCGTAAAGTCCATTGTTTGAAATGGTGCAAAGTGACAAGTAGTTTGTCTAAATACCTTTGCATTCTACCTTCTCGAACTTCGAAGGTTTTGTTCACTTGACTCACCACCAGCAAAGAATCACATTTGGCTTCAATGACTTATGCTCCTAAGTTTTTAGCTAGCTCGAGACCTGCAATCATGGCTTCATACTCGGCCTCGTTGTTAATTAACCTGGTAGTTTTAATAGATTGCCTAATAGTGTTACCCGTGGGTGGTTTCAAAATTATGCCCATCCCGGACCCCTTCACGTTCGAAGCCCCGTCCGTAAAAAAGATCCATACTCCCGATGATGTACCCGATTTCAGCAGGAGTTCTTTTTCGACTTCGGGTACGAGGGTCGGCGTGAAATCGGCCACGAAGTCTGCTAAAATTTGAGACTTGATGGCCGTACGAGGTTGATATTCGATATCGTACTCACTGAGTTCGACAGCCATTTGGCCAACCGGCCTGATAGTTCGGGCTTGAGCAAAATATTACGAAGCAGGTAAGTGGTTAATACACATATGGGGTGACATTGAAAGTACGGTCTTAACTTCCTAGAGGCGCTTATCAGTGCAAATGCCAATTTTTCTAGGTGCGGATATCTAGTTTCTGCTTCTCCTAAGGTCCGACTCATATAATAAACGGGAAATTACGTACCTTGCTCTTCTCGAACTAGGACACCGCTTACGGCAATTTCCGATACTGCCAAGTATAAGCAAAGCTTTTCGTCCATTTTTGGAGTGTGAAGTAGTGGTGGGCTCGATAGATATCATTTTAGTTCCTCTAATGCTTGTTGGCATTCCGGGGTCCAAGCGAAATCGTTCTTCTTTTTGAGTAGAGATAAAAATTTCTGACTTCGATCTGATGATCTCGAAATGAATCGGCCTAAGGTTGTAATCCATCCCATTAACCTTTGTACAACTTTCACGCGGTCCACGATGGTGATGTCTTCGATGGCCTTGATTTTATCGGGGTTAATCTCGATTCCCCGATTTGACACCATGAAGCCGAGGAACTTGCCTGAACCGACCCCGAAAGCACATTTTTCGGGGTTGAGCTTCATGTTGTATTTTCTCAGAATCTCGAACGTTTCCTGAAAATAGGTCAAATGTCCTCTGCGTGCAGGGACTTAACTAGCATGTTATCAATATAAACTTCCATTGATTTACCTATTTGTTCTTCGAATATTTTATTTACTAGGCGTTGGTAAGTAGCCCCTGCATTTTTTAGCCCGAAGGAAATCACATTATAACAATATGTTCCATGTTTGGTGACAAATGAAGTCTTTTCCTGGTCCTTCGGGTTCATCTGGATTTGATTGTACCCGGAATAGGCATCGAGAAAAGTGAGGATCTCGTGGCCGGCCGTGGCATCGATCATGCGATCGATGTTGGGCAGCGGAAAGGAATATTTGGGGCATGCTTTGTTCAAATCTTTATAGTATACACACATTATAAGTTTGTTCCCTTTTTTAGGCACTACAACTATATTGGCTAACTATTCAGGATATTTCACCTCCCAAATGGACCCTATTTTGAGAAGTTTGGTTACCTCGTCCTTTATGATGCGTGCTTTTCCTCGGATTGAGGTCTTCTCTTTTGCTTCATCGGTCTGAACCTAGGGTCCAAGCTTAACTGATGCGTCGTTATGTCCGGTGGGATCCCTGTTATATCTAAATGGGACCAGGCAAAACGATCAATGTTATCGATAAGAAATTGAACAAGTTTCTTCCTAAGTTTGGGGCTCAACCTCGTTCCTAGGTATACCTTTCGTTCGGTCCAGTGCTCGATTAGTATGACTTGCTCCAGTTCCTCAATTGTTGATTTGGTGGCGTCGGAATCATCAGGGATCACGAAAGATCGAGGGATCCTCTGATCATCGTCTTCTTCGATCTTCTGGTTATCTGGATGGGTCGAAGCCGACAACTGTGATTGCTATTTCGTGTTCTGTTCTCCTTCTGAGCTCGATCCCTTTATCGGCGAAGGCGAGGATATTGATTTCACTTCCTTAATGGAGAACATTTCTTTTGTGGCCGGTTGTTCTACGTACACTGTCTTGACACCTCTCGATGTTGGGAATTTGAGGACCTGGTGTAGGGTCGAAGGTACAGCTCTCATGTTGTGGATCCATGGCCTTCCGAAAACGGCATTGTATCTCATGTCGCCTTTGATCACGTGAAACTTCATTTCCTGGATGGTTCTGGCCATGTTTATTGGTAGGATTATCTCGCCTTTGGTAGTCTCATATGCCATATTGAATCCGTTTAGAACCAGGGTTACGGGTACGATCTGGTCCAGTAGGCCGAGCTATTCCATGACCTTCAATCTGATGATGTTGGCCGAGCTACCTGGATCGATTAACACACGCTTAATTTTAGTTTTATTCATGAGTACTGATATTTCTAGTGCATCGTTATGAGGTTGGATGACTCCTTCTGCATCTTTATCATCGAAAGAAAGTACCTGTGGGTGCGTAATCTTGAGTCCGAGATTGCTTTTCCCTCATAATCAATGTTTTAGTGCGTTTAAGCATTGGTCCCTGAGGGGTATCGGTGTCGCCGATGATCATGTGAATGATGTGCTGCGGCTCTTCTTGCTCGTTTTGCTTGCCAAAATCCTTGTTTTTAAAATGGTTCTTCGACCTATCACTCATAAATTCCCGAAGGTGCCCTTTGTTAAATAAGCGGGCTACTTCCTCTCTTAGTTGCATGTAATCTTTCGTTCTCTGACCATGGGTGCCATGATATTCGCACATTTGATTGGGATTCCTTTGGGCAGGATCGGTCCGCATGGGTCGAGGCCACTTGGTGTCTTTAATGCGCCCGATTGCCGACATGATGGCGGATGCACCAACGTTGACGTTATACTCTGATAATCGAGGTGCTTCTATAGGATCGGCATATTTATCAAAGTCTCTCTTGCTCATAAGTCCCCGAGAATTTTGCCCTCGATCAATCCTTCGATTGTTCCAAACTGTATTGCATGTTGGACCATTGTCCATCCGATCTGTGACGTACGGTTGATATCGGTCTCTATTTGACCTTTGTTCTCTGTCGATCTCCCTTTGGTGTTTAGTAGTTGTCCTGTTCTGATGTAAGGGTCCATACGGAGCTCCCAACTGGTCATCTTCGACCCTAATTTTTGATTGATATCGGTTGTGTATATCTGCCCAAGTTATTGCTGGATCTGGATCAAATTTTGCTTCAACCGATGTGATGTTGTCGAACTCAAATCGTTCAACCCTTGGGTGAAAGATTGTACAGCCCAATCGTCTGTGACCGGTGGCAATTCCATGTGTTCCATTTGAAATCGGGATACGAATTCCCTCAGCATTTCATTACCCATTTGCTTTACTTTGAAGAGGTCCGATTTCTTTGTTGCAACCTTTATGGCACCAGCAAGTGCCTTTACGAACGAATCTGCTAACATGGCAAAAGAATCGATGGAATTAGGCGGTAAATTATGATACCAGATCATTTCTCCCTTCGAGAGGGTCTCCCCGAACTTTTTCAACAACACAGATTCGATCCTATCGTCCTCCAAATCGTTACCTTTGATAGAATATATGTAAGAGGTGATGTGTTCGTTAGGATCGGTCGTAGTGTTATATTTGGGAATTTCGGGCATACAGAATTTTTTGGGGATTGGTTTTAGGGTCGCACGCGAGGGAAAAGGCTTTTGCATGAATTTTTTCGAATCAAGCCCTTTTATCATTGGTGTAGCCCCCAGGATTTGATCGACCCTGGCATTGTACATTTCCACTCTCTTGTCGTTGGCTTCGACTCGTTTTGTGAGTTTCTTAAGTAATTTAGCAATTTCGAGAGTGGTCCCCGATTTTTGCTCGTTTGATTTCACTATGGCGGGCTCCGTTCTGGGGGTGATTTCTCGAAGCGGATTGGGATCCGGCCTACTTTGTATATGAGTTTGGCTCTGTAATTGGGTTATCGCTACTTTTTGGGCTTGTAGCATCTCGAAGATCATACGTAAGCTGGCTCTGATTTTCCCCGCGTTATGGGTATCTCGGGCTACGGATCGAGTACCGCCCTGAATGCTTCCTTCCGGGTTGGAACGCTGATTCGCCTCCAGAGCTATTCGTGAATTGTCATCTATTGGTACTTCGGCTCGAATTTTGGGTACTTCAATTCGAGCCTCAGTGCCATCGTCAAGTGGCCTTCCGCCCCCGGGTGCCAAGTTGTTGGTTTCATCTTAAAGGACGGCTTTGTGGTCGATAGGTAAAGCCATTGCTGATTTGAAGTTATAAACTGGTGTGTACTGCAGATTTATGTCAAACAATCACTGTTATCCTTAGCCCCACGGTGGGCGCCAAACTGTTTACCCGAAAAATCGGATAACGTTAAATTTATATATGGTTTTAAGGATACGTGATACCCTTTGATACAATCGTATAGAGAAAGAGCAATACAANTCCGAAAAATCGGATAATGTTAAATTTATGTATGGTTCTAAGGATACGCGATACCCTTTGATACAAATCGTATAGAGAGATAGCAATACGAATATTCTTGACTATGACAGTAGGAATAATGAATCAGAAAGAATGAATAAAATGAAGTAAAACAAGCATAAGGAGGTATCTTTTGTTCCAGTGTATTCAGTGTCTCCATAGCTTACAAGGATCCCCCTTTTATAGTAGAGGGTCATTACTTTATTTATAACAAAAAATAATAAAATAAAGCATATAGTGGAAGACTCATGATGATTTGTCTCTTCCTCGATTCCCGCCAAGATTCTCTCTCTTGATGCGGTTGCAACGGCTATTGTTTGTGAGCTCGATACTGGCTCGAACTCGTTACCGAGTCGACCCCTTCGGTCTTGGCTCGAGTTCGACATTCGGGATGTGCGTCATGCATTTCCGACCTAGGAGCAATGCCTTGCGGATCGATTTGGTCACGGGCTCGATAAGGTTATCGAGCCGACTCCTCGAGTAGCCTTCGGACTCGAGGCTCGTTAGTACTGTCTTCGGAGCTCACTCCCAAAATCCCACTCCGACTTCTTACCACTTAAACTCGATCGAATGTAGGAAGGCCGAAATCTATTTCGACTATATACACAAACTATAATCTTTTGCATGTGCTATAAATATATGAATGTAAATGGCATGTACTGAAGCTTTAATTTGTTTTTAGGGATAAACATGTGGATGCAATTTGATGGTTGAACCAAATTAACCTTATTGGACTTGGATAATTATATTGTTGATAGCGTCTGTGACAGGATTTATGAACGGCTTGACCATTCCTCACCTAGAAGGCAAAACCTATACTTTTGGTTTTGTGAATTGAAGAACTTTTTCCCTTTTCAAAAAGAAAAGGAAGTATGCAGGAGAACTAACGAATGAAGCAATAACTATATAACAGAAAATAGTTGTTGGCCCAAGTGAAGTTTATTTTGATGATTAACAAAGGAACTCAAGCATGAATCATGTCAATTCACAGTGTACACGGACACGGGCAGATTCGAGCATAAGGGATGCACATGAAGGAGATAAGCTTAAGTTGTTATATGTGATATCTCCTGATCGAAAAGGTTGCATAAATGATAAGGAGAAGGACTCCTTACTCGAAGAGAACTTTATCCAAGATAAGGGATGAGTTAGAAGTTGAAGATAACTTGAACTCTTCAACCATGAAAGAGCATAGCATTAGAACTCTAGTTAATTCCTACTCTACTAACTCTATAAATTACATAATGTTCTCATTCTACAGGTACGCACAAAAAAACCGAAGTTAAACTTGAGTTGAGAGCAAAATAACAAGGCATTTTGCAGGCAATTCTTGTGTGATTCAAGTGTGCGAATCTGAAGCTACATGAACCAGATAGAAGAACCAGTTCCAAGTGTATGTCTTTTATTCTAGTTCAATTGTAGTAGGGCTTTCCAAATTGTACCTTTCAGCTTTATCTAGAGGCAATTGTATTAGGTACTCTGAGTATTCAAGTTAGAGTTAACTTGAAGTTGTCGCAATAGTTATAGGTTGGTTGCCACAACGGGATTAGAGGTAATCCTTAGGCTTACAAAGAGTTTTGTAAATATTGTTTTGGCTTAGTGAAGTGTTGGGGAAAATCCTACTAAGTAGTAGGTCATGATTTTTTCACCTTTTGAGTCGGGTGTTTTCCACGTAAAAATATTTGTGTTCTTTACTTTCTGCATATACTATTTCCGTAACAGTAGTATAAGGAACACACAGAAGAACCAGATCCTTCTATAATCAATTCATGCAAAAATTGGACACCACACAAATCACCCCCATCTTGTGTGGCATTGAAGTATAAAACATCAATTGGTATCAGAGTGGGTTCTCCTGAAGAGACTTACACCTTAGGAGAAGATCAACATGAGTGCACCACTTGGAAACTGGGAAAGGTAATCCACTGCTAGGCCACCACTGTTTAATGGTCAGTACTACTCTTGGTGGAAAACCATGATGAGATATCACATTATAGGAGAGGACTATGAGCTATAGAACAATGTCATTGATGGTCCACTGGGTCCTTGAAGAAAAATGTTGAATGAGTAGTTGTGCTAAAGACAAGAGCGCATTGTACTGCTGAGGACTTGAAGAAATGGGAAGAATGCTAAAGCCAAGAAATGGCTTATTTGTGGACTTGGTCCAGATGAGTACAACAGAATCCAAAGTTATGCCACTGCTAAGCAAATTTAGGACATATTTTAAGTGGCTCATGAAGGAACACCTCGGGTGAAGAGATCCAGAGAAAATCAATTATATTCTCAATATGAGAACTTTGCTATGAAGGAAGGAGAAACCATTCAAGAGATGTACACAAGGTTTACTAAACTGACAAATGAGCTAAAGTCTCTTGGAAGGATTATTCCTGAAGAAGATAGAGTCGAGATGATACTGACTAGGGTTTTGCCCATCACTTGGGAGAGCAAAATCACTGTCATTCAAGAATCAAAGAATATTGCCACTCTCCCACTGGATGAATTAATTGGAAATCTCATTGCCTATGAACTTAGGAGACAAACCATGAAAATGGATGTACCTAAGAAGGAAAGGAGCTTGGCACTCAGAATCACTAAAAGTTCTGATCTAGAAGATGATGAAATGGCTATGATCACCAAGGACTTCAAGAAGTACCTGAGAAGAGGAAAATGTTCTTCAATAAGTAGAAGCTATAGCAAGTCAAAAGCTCATGAAAATCAAACCAATGATGGCTGCTACAAGTGTGGAAAGACTGATCACCACATCAAGATTTGTCCTTTAAGGGAAATTGAATGGAAGAAGGAAAGAACTGAACGAAGGAACAGGAAGAAGGAGCAGGTTCAACCCAAGAAAAGCAACAACAAAGGATCAACCAAGACTATGGTCGTTTCTTGGGGAGAAAGCTCAGATGATGATGATAAGGATGAACAAGCAATTATGGTCAATGGAGAATCTGATGAAGAAACTGAGGTAAGTGTAATTCATCTCAAAGATAAGTTTAAATTGTTGTATAAAGAAAGCTTATCTGAGTTACTTTTAGAACTAACTGATAAATCTGAGAATGTAAACAATGAAAAGGAACAGTTGTCTAAAGAATGTGTTATTTTGAAGGCTAAGTGAAAAAACCTGGAACTTAGGGTTAGTGAAACTGTAAGTGAAAATACTGTGTTGAAGAACCAGGCTCTTGAACTTGACTCAACTATCCTAAAGCTTAGATCTGAAAATCTAAAATTGAAATTAGGAACAAGTAAAAAGACAGGTGATCACACACAACTCACTCTAGAAGAAAATATAGAAAAAATGAAAGATGAGTTGTATAAAAGGGATGACCAGGTAAGAATCCTAAAGGAGGGTCTAAGCAAGGTCAATCATGAGCTAGACAAAACTTGTAAATGAAACAGGTCCTCCGATGCACTTTCATGGCTACAAGAACACCATAGTAGCAACAGAAGAAGACTTGGCTTTGGGAACCTAACACCTAAGTGGGATCCCAAAAGCAAGTACCTTGCACTTCCTGAGAACAAGATTTGCACAAACTGTGGTAAAACATGTCACTATAAAAGTGAATGCACTACAAAAGAAAAGGCAAGTCAAAATAACAAAGAATTTATTCAAGGGGAGAATAGGCTACCAAGTTGGGCTAAAAAGAATTTGATTCGTCATTTTGCCTATAGAAAGGGACCCAAACTAGTTTGGGTTCCTAAGACTAACCATTGATTTCCTTTTGCAGGTCCAAGTGAAGGGGATCAGCCAAATATGGTACATGGATAGTGGCTACTCATAGCACATGATAGGAAGCAAGAACCAGTTCCTTTCACTTGAGGACCTTAAAGGAGGTAATGTCTCCTTTGGAAATGGGAAGAAAGGTGAGATCATTGGGGTTGGAAAAGTAGGTAAGATTGATTCTCACTCTATTAAGAATGTCTACTTGATAGATAGACTGAAGTACACTAATAAGTGTATCACAGTTGTGCGAAATAGGTAACATGGTAGCATTCACCTCTATAAAATTCTTTGTGATTAATTTTACCACTGAAAAGATAGTTTTGCATGGAAAAAGAGTGAACAACATATATGTTGTGGATCTATCCACACTTTCAGAAAATGAACTCACTTGCTTAAGTGTGTTGAATAATGATCCCCTCATTTGGCACAAGAGACTTGGACATCCTAGTCTAAGTCAACTCAATAAACAAGTCTCCAAGGACTTGGTGATAGGGCGGCCTAACATTAAGTTCAAGGAAGATAAAGTTTGTGAGGCTTGTGCAAGGGGGAAGAAGGTAAGATCCTCTTTCAAAATCAAGAAAGTGGTAAGCACCATCAGGACGATGGAACCGGTCCATATGGATCTTTGTGGACCAATGAGAACATTGATCAGGGGTGGTAAGAGATATGTTATGGTGTTTGTTGATGATTACTCTAGGTTTACTTGGACATTGTTTTTAACATCTAAAGATGAAGCATTTGAAACGTTCACTTATTTTATTAGAAAACTTAAAAATAACTAGGTAATCAACTTGCATCAATTAGGTCTGATCATGGTACTGAATTTGAGAATGCTAAATTTGCTGGATTTTGTGATGAGCATGGCATAAATCATAATTTTTCTGCACCTAGGACTCCACAACAAAATGGAGTAGTTGAAAAAAAGAATAGGACATTGGAAGAAATGGCTAGGACTATGTTTCTTTCTAGTAAACTGTCACGACCCAAACCGATGGGCCATGACGAGTGTACAAGTCCTACATATCGAACACCCCTAAGCATGCGTCTAAGATATAAACATGAATTAAGGGTAGATCATGAATAACATTTGTCATCTAACTGCTGAATCACGTGAATAACATGCGTGAGGAAAACATGTCCAAAAGACAAATATACATATACATGCGGAAAACGGTAAGGCGGGCTGACAAGGCTGCAATAGACAACTATTTATCCAAAATTTAAAAGCCGACAAGGCCACATACTATCCAACTATACATGATTGTCTACAGACCTCTAATAGAGTGTACAACTGTATAAAGGACGAGACTAGGCTCCATCGTAACCATATCTACATACCAAAAACAACGTACAAAAACTAGTAACGGCTCCAGATCAAGTGGAGCACACCAACTCTCGCTGATTAAGGATCCTAAAAAGGGGGACCGTCAGCCTGTCTACCTGCACCTGTGGGCATGAAACGCAGCATCCCCAGGCAAAAGGAACGTCAGTATTAATAACGTACCGAGTATGTAAGGCATGAAAATCAGTACATAAAAGACATAAAAGAAATATGGAGTAAATGAATCCACCTGTATGTCTAAATAACTTTGTGAATCCTTAAATATTTATAAGTTCATGCATGTGCATATAAATATCGTATCATGCATAGATATATGTGTACATAACATCATCAACTCTCTGAGGGCATCCCATCATATCATCTCGGCCCCTATGGGCGAAATCATCAATATATACCAACTGATCAGGTGGTGGTGCGTATATAACGCCGTAACCTTTTTCCATATCCTATATACATATAATATACGCATATATAATGACATCTGGTCATGGTTCAATGTACATGTATAAATGAATGAAATGCATAAGAAGTAAATTAATAATATTTCTCGGAATGTCATAAGACCAATATGTCTTCGGATAAACTTTATCAATTAAGCNCTGTAGCCTCTTGTCTATAAGTTTGGTGCATAACACACCCATAAACAAGACTCTACTAGACACGGTCTATAGACAACCCTAGGACAGAACTGCTCTGATACCACTTTTCTCACGATCCAAACAGATGGGACATGACGAATGCCTGAGTCCTACCTGTCGAACAACCCTAACCATGCGTCTAAGATATAAACATGAATTTAAGGGTAGGTCATAAATAACATCTGTCATTTAACTGTTGAATCACGTGAATAACATACGTGAGAAAAACAAGTCCAAAAGACATATATACATATACATGCGAAAAACGGTAGGGCGAGCCGACAAAGATGCAATAGATAACTATTTATCCAAAATTTAAAAGTCGATAAGGCCACATACTATTCAACTATACATGACTATCTACAGACCTCTAATAGACTGTACAATTGTATAAAGGACGGGGTTGGGGCCTGTCGTACCCATATCTACATACCAAAAACAGCGTACAAAAACAAGTAACATCTCTGTGCCCATATCTACATACCAAAAATAGCGTAAATGAATGAAATGTATAAGAAGTAAGTTAATAATATTTCTCGGAATGTCATAAGACCAATATGTCTTCGGATAAACTTTATCAATTAAGCATTTTTACGAGACCCATGAACAGAAGATATAATAATAAGACACATGGGAATTCAAGAACATAGGCACCCCTAGTGCTTCTATGAATAAAGACATACCTGGACCGATTCTCTTGACAATCCCTCTAACATGCGTCAATCAAAGTAGAGAAACATCCGTATGATATTCTTGAAAAAGGTTATACCGGGCTCCCATAAAATTGCAAATCTCGTTGCTATTGTGTAATATAATCTCGTGTGAATTTGCTGAAACTATCCNAGTATCATATGGATCATTCCAAAAGGAAAGAAGGGATAGTCTTAACATACCTGAACTGATTCTCTTGACAATCTCTCTAACACACATCAATCGTGACAAAACATGTAACGGCAAGATCGAAGTAGAGAAAAATCCGTATGATATTCTTAAGAAAGGTTATATCGGGCTCCTGTATAATTGCAAATCTCGTTGCTATTGTGTAATATAATCTCGTATGAATTTGCTGAAACTATCCTCTGTTACATTGTAGATATAAGCATCTTAATTTTGTGAAATTGAGAGGTCTTTTATCCTAGTGGGTGTAGGGCCCACTTATGTGATGACTTAGTCACAAAATTCTCTAAATGTGCCAGCAAGTTACATGAATTAAGAGTCATTAATTGGGCTTTGAGTAAGACTTCATTGGCTGCCACGTTGGGAGGCTTATCAAGTTTATCCAGAGCTTCTAATTACTAAATTAATCTCCCACTAAAAATCAATAATTAACCCATTATTAACATAATTAGGTAATATATTAATTTACTTAAAATACTAATCATTTTTAACATACTTTATATACCTTACTATCACGGTCATGTAGTACCCTGTATGGCACTAATCCATAAATACCTATGGCTTAGACCGTATTTTATCCCAAATTGTCAAACTTCGACGAAACTCATTTTCTTCGATTCGCTTACCCTCTCACCTTCACGAATTTACTTATCACTTGTTTAAAATAGCATGATACTTATAACCTCAAAAATAATCTCATCCCTCTAGCTTAAGTCGATTAACCTACGGCAAAACTTTAACGTACGAAATGCGGGATATAACATCCTTCCCCCCTTAGAAACATTCTTCTTCGAATGTTTAACTCCCCGGGATCTATATAAATATTTGGCAGATAATCCAATGCCACATAGGGCCACAATCATCATTAACGATAATAGCCTCACACGACCAATGACAATAACTAACACATGAATCCATACATGCACCTTAAGGTTGTCATGTCTTAGTCGGATCCTCCTATGGAAGAGGAAACAAGTGAGGATACCTAGACTTCATGTCCTCTTCAGCTTCCCAAGTCATTTCTTCCACATTTTTATTTCTCCAAAGTACTTTCACCGAAGCTACGTCTTTAGTCCTCAATCTCCGAACCTTTCTATCTTGAATAGCAATGGGAGTTTCCTCATATAATAGCTTCTCTATGGCCTGAACATCGTCAACTAACATGACTCTAGAAGGATCTCCGATACATTTACAAAGCATAGACACATGAAACACTGGATGTACAAACTTCAAGTCAGAAGGCAAGTCTAACTCATATGCTACCTGGCCTACCTTGTGTATGATCTTATATGGTCCAATGTACCGAGGGCTAAGTTTTCCTTTCTTACTGAATGTCATAACACTTTTTATTGATGATACCTTTAGGAATACCCAAACGTCAACCTAAAACTCCAAGTCTCATCGTCGATTATCCGCATAAGACTTCTGATGGCTTTGAGCTACTAATAGTTTTTTCTGTATAAGCTTAATCTTCTCGATTGTCTATTGTACCAACTCTGGTCCTACTAACTTAGTTTCCCCAACATCGAACCATCTTATAGGCGGCCAACACTTCCGTCCATAAATAGCTTCGTATGGAGCCATCTGAATATTGGAATGGTAGTTATTATTATACGTGAACTCAATAAGCGGCAGATGATCATCCCAGCTACCCTTGAAGTCCATCTCACAAGCCCGTAACGTATCCTCAACTGTCTGAATAGTACGCTCAGCCTGTCCGTCTGTCTAGGGATGAAATGATGTACTAAGACTTACCTGAGTCCCCAATCCTTTTTGAAAGGACCTCTAGAAAATAGATGTAAACTGAGCACCTCTATCCGAGATAACAGATATAGTGACACCATGAGGTCGTACTATCTCTTTAATGTAAAGCCTTGCATAATCCTCTGTGGAATATATAGTCCTAATGAGCAAAAAATGGGCTGCTTTTGTAAGTCTATCAACAATCACCCATATAGAATCGAACTTATGTTGGGTACGAGGTAAGCCTATGATGAAATCCATATTGATTACTTCCCACTTCCAAGTCATAATCTCTATAGCCTCCAATAATCCACTAGGTTTTTGATGCTCAATCTTAACCTTCTGACAGTTAGAGCACTGAGGAACAAACTCCGCTATATCCTTTTTCATTTCGTCCCACTAATACATTTCCATGTATCATGATACATCTTTGTTGCTCCATCGAATAGTGAGTTTCTCCCATAACCTGCCGACGCAACCCTACAACATTAGGGACACATAATCATCCTCGATACTTGAGGACCCCATCTTCTATAATCTCAAATGAGGGGTCGTATCCTTATAATGAGCTAACACAGGATCCTCGTACTGGCGTTTCTTCACTTCAGTTACTAAAGAGGATGTTGTCGTATCCTGAACAGTAATTCCAGTATGACCTGAGTCCATTAATCGAACTCCAATACTAGCTAGATAATTAATTTCATGGGCTATCCCACTTTTCTCTGGTTGTAAATATAATATGCTACCCATAGATCTACGGCTGAGGGCATCGTCTACTACATTCGCCTTCCCTAGATGGTATAAAATATCAACGTAATAGTTTTTTAGTAGCTCCAACCATCTCCTTTGGCATAAATTCAATTCTTTTTGCTTGAAGATATACTGAAGGCTCTTATGATCCGTATAGATATCAACATGAATGCCATACAAGTAGTGACTCCACATCATTAGTGCATGAATCACCGCGGCTAACTCTAAATCATGGGTCGAGTAATTCTTCTCGGGCTTTCTTAGTTGTCTAGAAGCATAAGCTACAACCTTACCATACTGCATCAGTACACAACCCAATCTAATGCCTGAAGCATCACAATAGATAGCATAACCATCGGTCCCCTCTGGGAGCGTTAGAATTGGTGTTGAAGTTAATTTGTTCTTCAATGCCTGGAAACTCCGTTCGCAAGCATCAGTCTGTTGAAACTTAGCTCCCTTCTGAGTCAACTTTGTCAATGGTGCTGAAAGGGAATAAAATCCCTCTACGAATATCTTATAATAAATTGCCAAGCCGAGGAAGCTACGAACCTCTGTCAGTGTCGTAGGTCTAGGCCAAGTCTTTACTACCTCAAACTTTTGTGTATCAACCCAGATACCTTCACCTGAAATAATATGCTCAAAGAAAGCTACAGAATCCAACCAAAATTCATATTTAGAGAGTTTGGCGTACAACTTCTCTTTTTGTAGAACTCTGAGCACCATACGCAAATGATATGCATGCTCAGCCTCTGAACGGGAGTAAACCAATATATCATCAATAAATACAATCACGAATAGATCTAGAAAGGGTCTGAACACATGGTTCATCATGTCCATGAATACTGCTGGGGCATTAGTCAAACCGAATGACATAACACGAAACTCAAAGTGCCTGCATCTGGTCCTGAATGTTGTCTTCGGAATATCCTTCTCCTTTACCCTTACCTGATGGTACCCGGACCTCGGGAGCAGGCACTTATTCTTGATCGTCACCTTATTCAACTGTTTATAATCTATATACATCCACAAGGACCAATCTTTCTTCCTCACAAATACGACAGGTGCTCCCCACGGTGATGTACTAGGTCTAATAAAGCCTTTTTCAAGCAAGTCCTTTAGTTTTTCCTTCAACTCTTTCAGCTCTACGGGTGCCATTCTACAGGGAGGAATAGATATTGGTTGAGTATCTGGTAATAGGTCAATAGCAAACTCCATTTTTTGCTCTAGCGAAAGACCCGAAAGCTTATCGGGAAATGCATTAACCATAGGGATAGATTGAATGGTTGGTGACTCTACTTTCACATCCTGAACCCGAACTAAGTGTTAAACATAGCCCTTTCTGATCATCTTCCTTGCCTTGAGATAGGAAATAAATTTGTCTCTCGGCGATGCCGTATTACCTTTCCATTCCAAAACAGGCTCCCCTGGAAATTGGAATCGAACCATATTTGATCTACAATCAACGTTGGCATNGGTGCCATTCTACAGGGAGGAATAGATATTGGTTGAGTATCTGGTAATAGGTCAATAGCAAACTCCATTTTTTGCTCTAGCGAAAGACCCGAAAGCTTATCGGGAAATGCATTAACCATAGGGATAGATTGAATGGTTGGTGACTCTACTTTCACATCCTGAACCCGAACTAAGTGTTAAACATAGCCCTTTCTGATCATCTTCCTTGCCTTGAGATAGGAAATAAATTTGTCTCTCGGCGATGCCGTATTACCTTTCCATTCCAAAACAGGCTCCCCTGGAAATTGGAATCGAACCATATTTGATCTACAATCAATGTTAGCATAACAAGAATCCAACCAATCCATACCCGTTATAACATTAAATTCTACCCAACCGAGCGTCATGTACCTTATCCTTGTTTATTATCAAACTTATCAATGCCCATTACGGGCCACATCTATATATATAAGTAATAATATTAGGACTTAACTCGCATAACTAATTCAAAAAAAAGGTTTACATTGATACATAGGGGACGACAAGGTCGTAGACATGTCATACCCAAAACTATACACAGGATATTGTCTGCAAAACCTCTAAGAAAATATGACCATAATAAATATATAAGTCGGGACAGGGCTCCCTACGTTCTCATAAAACAACATAACATATACAGAATCCTGACTTGGTAATACTCCAAGAAGAAGTGGAGCTCACCAACCAAAAGCTGATATCTGTAGGAAGCATACAGCATAGGGTCCTCGCCTCGTCCTATATGAGAGCCTCGATCAGACACACTTCGAAGCAGAATCTTCATATCCTTATCAGCTACCTTCCTCCTCTTGTCCCAACTATTATCTTCCTCCTCTGCATATCCCATAACATACACAAACGAACCTTGATTGACAAACTCCCAATACTGTGGACTATCTGGATCCTTAAAAGAGATGGTGTCTGTAAATACCCTGACATAGTTTTGAGCCTGAGGGGAACCTGGTTGTCCCAATATGTGCACCACTCTCCTTATACTGTGATCAGTGGGCCCTAATAATAGAACTAAAGGCCTTGGTGAGGGCGGAACTCCTCTCACCCCATCTGTTGTCGGCAAAATCGAAACTATTCGAATGGATGACTCATATGGATCCTCTGAAGGATCCTCCTCAATAGAACCCATGATCTCCGATGGGTCTGATTCCATAGTGTAACTTACATCTATTTCTAACACTTTCGTAGCCTTCTGATCAGTGCTAGTGGCTTGCGCATGTCGTCTCGTAGTAATAGGCATCACTAAGAACATAAATAAGGTAAAGATTATGAATGAATAC
>AWOL01S0017298.1:0-36140 GCA_000715115.1 Nicotiana otophora
CTATGTTACACATGTTAAAGCATAGCATATGTGTTCCAAATATGAATACTAAGCCTCGTACTATGTGAACTTATTACTTAAATAGTATATTGCTTGCTCTTTCTTGCCAGTCTCATCATGCTACCCCAGAACGCACCCCAATTAAAATGACCGGTCAGGTCGTTACACCGGGACCCCGTCGAAACATGCCAACAAGTTCCATAACATAACGTGGACCTGCTCGAGGCCTCAAATCACATCAAACAATGTCGAAACTATGGATCGCACCTCAAATCGAACTTTTGAATTTCCAAATCTTCCAACTTTCAAAACCCGTGCTGAAACATATCAAATCAACCTGGAATGATGTCAAATGTTGCATGCAAGTCTCAAATGACATAACTGAGCTAATACAACTCTCGGAATCATAATCCGATCCCGATATCCACAAAGTCAACTCCCGGTCATACCTCTTAACCTTCTAAAACTTTAATTTTTCAACTTTTGCAAAAATGCTTCAAATTATCCTATTGGCCTCCAAATCCAATTCCGGACTCACACCTAAGTCCAAAACCACCATACGAAGCTATTACAATCATCAAAATGCCATTTTGGATTTATTTAAATTATAGTCAAATTCAGGTCAACTCTTACTACTTAAACTTCTAAAATAAGAATCCTTCTGCCAAATTAGCCCTGAATCATCCGAAAATTGAAATCGACCACCCATGCAAGTCATAACACAAAATACAAAGCTGCTCGAGTCCTTAAGCCACCTAAGGGGATACTAATTCTCTAAACGACCGGTCAGGTCATTACGTTCTCCCCTTCTTAAACAAACGTTCGTCCTCGAACGTGCCAAGAATTATTTTGAAGTCCTCAAATCACTAAATGTACTCACCCTATATACACTCGTGGGTGATCCCATGTCACCCCAATCCACATAGGCCCGACAATACCACCTCAACTAAAAATATTCCTTCCACCCCCACTGGTAAACCTTGGAACAAAATTGCTCACCATCTGATTGTTTCCAAAAGACCCAATTCTCACATCGACACACAGTGTCAGCTTCAACCAGATGCAACAACTCATGCCTACACCTACCAAGTACAACCACACGATGCAACACATCACACCCATGCCCATAACCATATCTCTGATCACGATAGTTGTCCATAATCAAATCCAGCATCGACATTTAACCTTATATTTGTTAGAATCATGTTCCAAATCATAACATTGACAACGATGAAAGAAACATGAAGACCTCATAACTATTCATCTAAATCATTAAGTCACATCTAATGCCACCCAGGCACACAGCTCACAAGCTAAAACCCAATAAGTACAACACGAATATGACTAAATATATAAGGAAGCACATGAAAGTATATGAACATATCACAAAGAACTTATCCTAATATAACTCCATCGTGGCCCACATCCTGGTTCAAACATATAAAAATCACATGAAGATGCGAGGATCCCATCCTCAGCTCTGAATGACAAGTAGTATACACATTATAGCATCTGAAACCTTTCACTAATTCAATTCCGCCAACAAAATCACAATACATACTGAACTCCCACACCGGTAGAGCATCTAAATCACAAGTTGTAACCAATCGCCCATAAATCACATCAAAAACCTATCGTAATGGATAAAAGAAAGTCACTCCTAATTTCATAGCTCTCAATAATGAATAAAATAAACAATAGACACAGGCTACCATTATAGATTCTCCCAACGGGGGTAAACACATAAGTAGAGTACAAAATCATGAAACTCATCCATATGTGAAGCGACATAGGAGGACTCACTCTGATAAGAAGAACAGAAAAAAATACGAATGATGCTCCTCTATAACAAATCAAAACCATACATATACGACATCATCTGGTGCAACAGCCTCAACCCTACTGTAGAAAGCACATCAACGCGTTGGGCCTCCCCCTCTTGGGTGCCCTCTCCTCGCCTAAACTGCACCCCAAGCTGGCGGTGCAGGGATATCATCAACTGGAGCAGAACTCATAGCCTGAATACCCTATCGTGATACATCTGTCCGGAGTCTAGGATAATCTCTCACTATGTGGCTGGTATCTATGCACTTTTGTGTTATGTGTTATGACTTGTGTGTGTGGCTGAGTTCAGTTTTCGGATGATTCGAGATTAATTTGGAGGAAGGATTCTTGGTTTAGAAGCTTAGGTGGTAAGAGTTGATCAAAATTTGACTTTTGTGTAGACAACTCCGAAATGAAATTTTGATGATTCTAATAGCTTCGTATGGTGATTTTGGATTTAGGCGTGCGTCTAGATTTGGTGGTCGGTAGGATAATTTGAAGCATTGCGGCGAAAAGTGTAAAGTTGAAGTTTTGGAAGGTTGAGAGGTTTGATCTATAGTTGACTTTGTTGATATCGGGCTTGGATTGCGATTCCGAGAGTTTTATTAGCTCCGTTATGTCATTTGGGAGTTGCATGCAAAATTCGACATCATTCCGGGTTGATTTGATATGTTTCGGCACGAGTTTTGGAAGTTGGAAGATTTGGAAATTCATAACTTCGATTCGTGGTGCGATTCGTAGTCTCGACATTGTTTGATGTGATTTGAAACCTCGAGTTGGCCCATGTTATGTTATTAAACTTGTTGGTATGTTTCGACTGGGCCACTGGTGTGTTTCAGATGGGTTACGGGTCAAATTCCCCGTTGTTTGGAGTTGCTGATAACTGGTGTCTGATAACCTCCTTCGCGACCACGTAGAGTTAGTGGTGATCATGTAGTGTATTTGTTGACTTGCCACACTTTCTTCTTCTCGTTTGCATGGATAGGACCGCGATCGCATACATTGAGGCTATGGTGAACCGCGTTTGTACTCTTCTTTCTGCGACCGCGTAGTGCTTTTCTTTGGGCAGTGATATTTCACCTTCACGATTGCATTCCTTTGTTCGCGATCGAGTAATGTTTCTCTTAGCACCTGATGATTCCTTCTTCGCGATCGTATACGAATTTACCCGACCGCGATGCATGATACCTAGGCAGCAGAATATATTTCCCAAATCGTGGGTTTTGTCCATTTTTCATCTTTTGAGCTAAAGACATCAGATTTGAGAAATGTTTGAGGGGTTCTTCACGTGGTTGTTTGGGGTATGTGATCTTTACCTGGTTTTGATTTTATTTCACGGTTTTATATTTGTTTTCATCATTAAATTAGAGAATTAAGTTGGGAGTTTGGGAAAATTTGTAAAATCTTTTAAAAGTGTAAAATGATGATTTGAAGGACGAATTGATATCGAAATTTGATAATTTTGGTTGAACTTGTATCGGAATAGGTGTTCGGGTTTTATAAATTTTATTGGGTTATGAGATGCGGGCCCGTGGATTGACTTTTGGGTTGACTTTTTAGTTTTAATTAAAAATCGAAGCTTTATTATCCAGAATTATTTTCTATGAGTTTTATTTATGATTTGAAGTTATTTTAGCTAGATTTGAGCTGCCCGGAGGTTGTTTCACTCGAGAATGTCATTTTTGAGTATCAGTCTAGCTTCTTTGAGGTAAGTATCTTTCCTAATTTTGTGGGGGGGGGGGTGAGTTTATTTTGGCATGGCCTTCTTCCACTACCGATTTCATGAGTTGTNACTGGTGTGTTTCAGATGGGTTACGGGTCAAATTCCCCGTTGTTTGGAGTTGCTGATAACTGGTGTCTGATAACCTCCTTCGCGACCACGTAGAGTTAGTGGTGATCATGTAGTGTATTTGTTGACTTGCCACACTTTCTTCTTCTCGTTTGCATGGATAGGACCGCGATCGCATACATTGAGGCTATGGTGAACCGCGTTTGTACTCTTCTTTCTGCGACCGCGTAGTGCTTTTCTTTGGGCAGTGATATTTCACCTTCACGATTGCATTCCTTTGTTCGCGATCGAGTAATGTTTCTCTTAGCACCTGATGATTCCTTCTTCGCGATCGTATACGAATTTACCCGACCGCGATGCATGATACCTAGGCAGCAGAATATATTTCCCAAATCGTGGGTTTTGTCCATTTTTCATCTTTTGAGCTAAAGACATCAGATTTGAGAAATGTTTGAGGGGTTCTTCACGTGGTTGTTTGGGGTATGTGATCTTTACCTGGTTTTGATTTTATTTCACGGTTTTATATTTGTTTTCATCATTAAATTAGAGAATTAAGTTGGGAGTTTGGGAAAATTTGTAAAATCTTTTAAAAGTGTAAAATGATGATTTGAAGGACGAATTGATATCGAAATTTGATAATTTTGGTTGAACTTGTATCGGAATAGGTGTTCGGGTTTTATAAATTTTATTGGGTTATGAGATGCGGGCCCGTGGATTGACTTTTGGGTTGACTTTTTAGTTTTAATTAAAAATCGAAGCTTTATTATCCAGAATTATTTTCTATGAGTTTTATTTATGATTTGAAGTTATTTTAGCTAGATTTGAGCTGCCCGGAGGTTGTTTCACTCGAGAATGTCATTTTTGAGTATCAGTCTAGCTTCTTTGAGGTAAGTATCTTTCCTAATTTTGTGGGGGGGGGGGGAACTACCCCTTAGGATTTAAGTCATTTGTGTTAATTGTGTCACGTGAAGGCTGTTGATCACTCCCAACTATGCCTTATAAAAAGGACTACGCGGTCATTGCAAATATAATCAAGTTTACAAGTCCGGAGTCGAACCCCACAGAGAACTAAGACTTAGCTAAAGTTGTTCAATATTGCTAAGAAACATAAGTCCAAACAATTTCCTAGTTATAAAAATTTGACTTTTATTTCTACTAATTATCTAACAAAAATTATAAAGCAGTAAAATTATCAACTAACAAGGATGAAATTGGAGACAAGCCTAAGGAGGTCTAGAGTTATGATTTCCCAAATTGTCGGAATCTTTCCTGCTATGTCTTTTGTATCTTCGCCTAGGTATTCTCTACCTATCTTGAGTACTTTGGGTGTCATAATTCTCTCTCGAGCAACTACTACTATTTATTAGACGTATTCTCTCGAACTACGCTTGTTGGCACTAATTAACTGCTCACTATGATTGCACCAAAGTTTCGTTATCTCTAATCCCACCTTTAAATCCTAAGAATTGATCTCTCACATACGTTAGGAGTGATGTTGTTCAACAAATACCTAAATGTGTACTCTCTCGAGCAATATACACACTAAATAGGCACAATTAAATGATGGACATTCAATTAACAACAATAAACACGTAGTTGAACAAGTAGATAAATCCAACAGCTCAAAAAACATAACAAGAATTTATCCTACAAAAGGTTATATCAAAACTATAGATAACAAATTAGCTATTTATAATAGTATGCAAAACTACAATACTAGAATTCATAACCAATAATAAAAATAGGAAGAAGGAAGTGAAAAACTCATTGAATAAATCTCTGCCTTGCTCCTGAGATGTGTATAAGAGACAGTTCCAATATCGCTCCAATNATTCATAACCAATAATAAAAATAGGAAGAAGGAAGTGAAAAACTTATTGAATAAATCTCTGCCTTGCTCCTGGTATGTTCTTGCCTCCTTAGGTCGAAATCCCATGTCCAAAAACTTCCCTTTTTGTTGAATCGTCCCTAAAAACGCCCCCTCTTCAGACATGTTTAAGGAATAGTTATAGGCTAGGGTTGAAGTCCTAGAGTCCAAATTAGGGTCGGAGTCTTTTAACCCTTAACGTTTAATTACCTGGCTATAGACCTCGCAAATCCTGGTCTGTAGCAAGGTCAAGCTGGCTATAGACCTCGCGAAGCCTGGTCTGTAGCGCGGTCAATCTGGCTATAGACCTCGCGAAACCTGGTCTATAGCACGATCAACCTTGCTATAGACTTCGTGAAGCCTGGTCTATAGCGCGGTCAACCTGGCTAGAAACCTCGCGAAGCCTGTTCTATAGCGCGGTCAACCTGGCTATAGACCTCGCGAAGCCTGATCTGTAGCACAGTTTGGGTACTTGTCATTTTTGTGCTCTATTGTTGCATTTTCATCCCCTATTTGTGCAACCTTCACTCTTCTTTGTCTTCCGATGCTACTACACATAAAACAACACAATTTATCTCACATATCGCACAATAAATCACTAAACCAACAAAATATAGGGCGACAAATGTGCTATAGTATAGCAATTTGGCCTAACATCACCCCTCACACTTAAACGTTGCTCGTCCTCGAGTCAACCACCAATTCCTAGCACATCCGAAGCACACCATACCTATGACTATGGTTAATAGAAATAATTAAACTTTAGCATATGCCTTCAAACTTCCATTTATTTTATGCCATACTTCCAAAATTTATTCAACAAAAAGACAACATGTTTATAACAATTCTAACCTTACAAACCGACTCAATATCACAATGCATTCATGTCTTCAACACTAATCATCATAGAGAAATCTAATAACGTCATCTATCTCTTGCGAAATCATGTGCCCTCACAACAAGAACTAGAGAGTAAGTTGAATCCACACATTCGAATCAAATGCTCAAATAAATTTTAAGGACTCACATATATCAAAGAAATCCCTCACTCTCACAAAGAAGTCACATGCATGCACAAATTACCATAGGCTTGCCCATTGTGTAAACCTCTACTAATGTAGGCTTGCTTGATCTAAAATCAATTAGAACTTTTTATGGATGTAATGTGGGCTAAAGGACGGGTATGATAAATTTAGGAATAGTGACTAACGCTCCTAAGCACTTTAACACATCACAAAATTAATTATAAGCACAGTTTTCTTCCACCCAAGTGCAATTTCACAAACAATTTCATCCCCAAAGTATTTCCTCTTTCTTTAAGCACTACTTTAATAAATACACACTAGCAAGGACAATATATTCTTATTTTCCTTTGCTACATATATTTGTTTCTTTTCAACAATACTCTTTGGTTTTCTTCTACCATTTTCGTTAGTGGTGTATTACTTAAAATACAAGTGCACCTTTCTTTCATTCATTGGTTCCACTAAAAAGCCACCCAAGTTCCATCCTTACTTCTTTTAGCGCTCATTTTATAATTAAAGTGCTTTAAGAGCTAAAAGGATCAAAACAATGATAATTAAGAACAAAGGGGTATATGCTTGTAATGTGGTTGCCAAATAAATGTTTATAGGCTGAAAAGGGTTGACTAGGGTTAATATTTATTATGGTAAGCATTAAGCTCAAACAAATCAAAAAAAGCCTAAAATCATTTTTCAAACCGAACAAAACCTAAAATTACGCTTCAACTGACTTGCCGGGCAAGTTCTAGACTCTAATGCAATGACATGGACTATACACTTTCTCACCACATATGGCACATGACTCACTAAGGATTGTTCCATTCCGATTCTCAAATAATAAAAGTATTCACGGAGCCACAAAATATTAAGTATCAAGCACAAAGTGAACATGAGCCAGGAAAATGAGACATATGTGTCAATAGACATGCTATCTAACTCAACAAGGCATCATAAGCAGCTTCAAACTATAGGGAAGGTAATACACATGCTAGAGCCTAAATATGCTACTATCAAACAAGTCAAAAGGGTGCCTAAAAATTTCATCTTCCCTTTTTTATTCCCTATATCCTATTCTACTCTAAAAATAAAAAATTATGACTCGATTCAAACTACATCTCATGGAAAAGAACCAAGGCACAAAGAAAAACTATGGGGGATTATTTTTACCTACAAAAATAAAAGAAATATTTTTGGATTTTTCTATTTCTTTAATTTTTTTTTCGTTTTTGGTCAGACTGTAAACCCTCAAGAAAATTTTCTAGGATATCCATCGTGGGGAAAAGTCCAATCTTTTTCCATTTTTCTAAAAAATCAGTATTCAATTAAACTAATACAACTAAAATAGAATAGAAAGTCACCCAGACAATCTCTTCACCCCACACTTAAAATTATGCATTGTCCCTAATGCACACCATAAATAATAAGAGGGTAAAAGAAACTCCCTAGTAGGCCAAAGGCCGAAGCACTAGCAGCTCATGGGGTACTAAAACTTCACCCAGGCCTAGTCCTTCGTGAGGGTACCTCACATTTAGTTCCAACTATCTGGTTTGTCGTTGCATCCTTCCAATATTTTTTTCTTTCCATTCTCCTAGAAAATCAAAAATCGACACTACAAAAATAATTCAATTTTAAAAACATAAAAAATAAAAAGAGCAGTAAAGCTGGGTTGCCTCCCAACAAGCGCTTGATTTAACGTCGCGGCACGACGTGAATCACTTGCATTGGCTCATAAAAATCAATTTTCATTTCACCACTTGAACATAATGTAGATAAGTGTTTAGAATTAGGCACAACGTGCTCAAATATATGAACTTCAAGATTCTCAACCTCCTTAACACCAATCACACTAGATTGTCAACCTCCTCAAATTATAGGTGGTCAGATTGTTGGTATTCTACTCTGACCTCTTCCATTAGAACCTCAATTTTGGTATCTAATTCATGCTCTTCTTGGCTACTATCCACAATATTGGCTTGTTGAGTATTAAATGCTTCAACTAGTTGACTCACTTGTGCCTGTAGGTTGCGAATAGTAGCATCTTGCTTTTATATGTGTAGTTGTTTCTCAATATTTTATTTGACAAGGGCACCTTAGCATATCCTTGATCTCTTTCAGGTCATCATCCCTGGGTCCTTTCTTCCTATTAACTTCACAAGAAAAAGAAGAACCATCAAAGTAAGGGGTTCGAGGAAGATAAGAAATATAAACTCAACTATAAAAGTGATCATCTTGATTACCACACATATCACATACCACTACAAAACAAAACTGGAATTAGTTACGAACGTCGTCGCTAATCTGTCGCTAAATCACCCGTAGCTAGCAGAATTTCTTTATAATCCATCACTAATCCATCGCGAAATGAGATTAGCGATGAATTTGTCTGTTTAGCTACAAAATATATCCGTCGCAAAAACTAGATGTTTTAGTAGTGTACATTCCACACATAAGATTGATTTGGTGCACATAACTCGCTCTTATTTTTGATAAGTTTTTCACAGGTGGTTTTCTCCACAATACACACAAGGAAGATCAACAGTAAGAATTACCAACATCAAAACTCTCATAATTCCACGATGCCATATTTCTCAAATTAACAAGTAAAACAAAAACTAAAAAAATCAAATACAAGAAAACAAAAATAAAAGTTCAACCTTGAAAACTAGCAATATGTACACATACAGCTACACCGTTAGTTCCCCGGCAATGGTACAAAAATTTCATCACGCCCAACTATGCCTTATAAAAAGTCCTAAGTGGTCGTTGCAAATATAATCCGATTTACAAGTCCGGAGTCGAATCCTACAGAGAACTAAGGCTTAGCTACAGTTGTTCAATATTCCTAAGAAACACAAGTCCAAGCAATTTCCTAGTTATAAAGATTTGATTTTTATTTCTACTAATTAACTAACAAATATTATAAAATAGTAAAATTATCAACTAACAAGGATGAAATTGGAGACAAGCCTAAGGAGGTATAGAGTTATGATTTCCCCAAATGTCGGAATCATTCCTGCTATATTTTTGTAATTTTGCCTAAGTATTCTCTACCAATTGTAAGTACTTTGGGTGTCGTAATTCTCTCTCGAGAAACTATCATAATTCACTACACGTATTCTCTTGAACTATGATAGCTGGCACTAATTCATTGCTCACTATGATCGCACCACAGTTTCGTTATCTCTAATCCCACCTTTAAACCCTGAGTATTGATCTCTCACATACGTTAGGAGTGATGTTGTTCAACAACTACCTAAATGTGTACTCTCTCTTGAGAAATATACACACTAAATAGGTACAGTTAAATGATGTCCATTCAATCAACAACAATAAAAACGTAGTTGATCAAGTAGATAAATCCAACGACTCAATTATATAAAAACATAACAAGAATTTATCCTACAAAAGGTTCTATCAAAACTCTAGATAACAAATTAGTTATTCATAATAGTATGCAAAACTACAATACTAGAATTCATAACCAATAATGCAAATAGGAAGAAAGAAGTGAAAAACTCATTGAAGCAATCTCTGTCTTTCTCCTGGTGTGTTCTTGCCTCCTTAGGTTGAAATCCCATTTCCAAAAACGCCCCTTTTTGTTAACTCTTCCCTAAAAATGGCTCCCCCCCTTTAGACATGTTTAGGGAGTATTTATAGTCTAGGATTGAAGTCCTAGAGTCTAAATTCGAGTCGGAGTCTTTTAACCCTTGACTTTTAATTACCTGGCTATAGACCTCACGAAGCCTGGTCTATAGCGCGATCAAGCTGGCTATAGGCCTCATGAAGCCTGAACTGTAGCGCGGTCAACCTAGCTATAGACCTCGTGAAGCCTGGTCAATAGTGTGGTCAACCTGGCTATAGACCTCGCGAAGCCTACTCTATAGCGCTGTCAACCTGGCTATAGACCTCGTGAAGCCTGGTCTATAGCACGGTTTGGATACTTGTCATTTTTGTGCTCTTTTCTTGCATTTTCGTGCAACCTCCACTCATCTTTGTTTTTGATGCTCTTACACATAAAATAACATAATTTAGCTCAAATGTCGCACAATAAATCACTAAACCAACAAAACATAGGGCCAGTAATATGCTAAAAGTATAGCATTTTGGCCTAACATCGGCCGTGTGCATGAGGTGACGAGTACGTTCTCGGGCTTATTTATAGAAATTTAACCATTTAGGACTCTTAGGTTCTTATGTTCATTAGATATGACGTTGTTTTGCCATGTTAAATCCCCCATTTACAAAATTCACCCTTACGTGTCTTATTTAGAATTAATTGCTTCATGTTCTGCCCTTATTGTCGATTAAAGTCTTGTGTGACTTAACTGAAGTTGTTGCCTCTTTTATTTCTATGCTATCCTTTTCGTAATTGCGTATCCTTAATTGAAGTTATTATCATCTTTTCCGTAATTGTCTATCCTTAGTTGAAGATATTATTATCTTTTCCGTAATTGTCTATCCTTAATTGAAGTTATTATCATCTTTTCCGTAATTGTCTATCCTTAATTGAAGTTATTATCATCTTTTCCGTAATTGTCTATCCTTAATTGAAGTTATTATCATATTTTTTGAAATTGTCTTTCCTTAATTGAAGTTATTATTATCTTTTCTGTAATTGTTTATCCTTAATTGAATTTGTTGTGTCTCTTCCGTAATTGCTCAACCTTAAATGAAGTTTTGTCATCCCTTTTCATTGTTGATGTAACGACCCAATCAGTGATTTTTCTTTTAGAACCCCTTCCCCTAAATACGACTCCCTATATGTGCTTTAATAGTTTTATGACTTGCGGAGATGGTTAGTTCGGGACTTAGAAGGGTTCGGGCTGCAATCGGAACACTTGGTTCCTTAGTTTGGCTTTAAAAGACTAAGTTTGACTTTGGTCAACATTTTGAGTAAACGACCTCGGAATCGGGATTTGACGGTTGCAATACGTTTGTATGATGATTTTGGACTTTGGCGAATGTTCGAATCGGGTTTTGGACGACCTGAGAGAGTTTCGACGCCTAATAGTGAAAGTTGACTATTTGAAGGTTTTAAAGTTCTTTAAATTTAGCGTGGAGAAGGTTTTGGTGTTATTGAGGTCTGTTTAGAATTCCAAGCCCGGGAATAGTTTCGTATGGCGATTTAAGACTTGCACACAAAATTTGGTGTCATTCCGAGTAGTCTAAGTATGTTTCGGTGCGTTCGGAGTAAGTTGGAAGAACTTGAAGTTCATAAGTTGATTCAATTTGGTTTGGGGTATGATTCTGAGCTTTGTTGTTATTTTATGCATTCCAAGGGTAAGAGCGAGTCTGTTTTATGATTACAAACTTGTGGGTATGTTTGGGCGGGACCCCGGGGGCCCCAGGTGTCAATCGGACTAGGCACGGACAAAGTTTGGACTTAAAGGAAGCAGCTGAAGCACCAGGCTTCTGGTGTAATCGCACCTGCAAGGGCTAGCCGCAGGTGCGAGCTCACAGAAGCGAGTAAGAAGTCGCAGAAGCGGCCCCGGAAGAGCTTCCCTGGAAACGCAGATACGGGTGGTCGTACACACCTACAAACACGCAAGTGCGATAGAAGAAACCGCAGGAGCGGCCTAAGCCGCAGGTGCGGTGTATGAATCGCAGGAGCAGACCCAGAGATCAGCAGAAGTGGAAGTAGGCCACTGGGCAAGGTTAGCATCTGCGATGATGTTTCCGCAGATATGGAGTCGTAGAAGCGGCCAACCCTCCGCAGGTGCGAAAATCACAGAAGGCAGAACCTCATTTAAGATGAGACTTGGGCATTTTGAGCTCATTTATTTCATTCCTTGGGAGATATTTTGAGCCTTTAGAGAGGGGTTTTCATAATGTGAGCTAAGTACATAGATTATGGGTAGATATAACATGTAAAATTTGTGAAATAGTGGGCTTAGATGAAAAACATAGGTTTTTGATAAAAATGAGATTTAACCACGAAAATGGTTATGGAATTTAGTGAAAATTACATATTTGAGTTCGTGAGGTTATGGGTAACAAATTCCTTTGAAAATTTCCGGAATCTGGGCACGTGGGCCCGGGGATGAATTTTAGTAATTCTTCGATTGGGATTGGGTAATCACTTGAATAGTAGAATATGAACTTTTGAGCATGTCTTGATTATTTTATATAATATTTGACTAGTTTTGAGTCGTTTGGCACTGAGTGGAGGGTTTAAAGAACAGTTATGGACCGGAAAGTAAGCTTTGAGATGAGGTAAGTCTCTTGTCTAACCTTGTAAGAGGTATTTAACCCCATAGGTGAATTCAATTAATATGTGCTTCTATTTGTGGGGGCTACGTACGTACGAGGTGATGAGAGTCCATGCATAGCTACTAAGTTGTCTTATATCCGGGTAGGTTAGGACCCAAATCATGTTATACTTGTGATGTTTGCACCCTACTTGTTAATTTATATGCTTAATTCATATTGGAACTTGATGAAGGAATTGTAAAAGTTCAAATTTCATTTACTTGAGTTTTGGAAGGGTTACTTGGCCGTTAATAAGAATTGGCGATTCTTTGAATATTAGCCTCCTAATAATATTTGAATCGGTTGTTTATAAAGTATTTCTCTTCATGTGGAGCGGGCCGAACGCCTCAACAGTAGAATAGATGCATCTTTGGTTCATGTCATTCGACCCTCAACATTGCACAGTATATATATATATATATTTTGGATCGGGCCGTACGACCTCGGCATAATTCATGCGTAATGATATTTGGAGCCTAATTATATTTTATATTGTTCCATTGGCTCGAGTGGTTGAATTGTTCAAGGACGAAAAATGAATTGGGATTTACTATTAGTGAAATAGTTATCCACTATTTCTTGTTATTGAGTTTTCAACTTCATTTATGTAGCCCATGCTTAATAATAAATCTCAATATTTTATTATTAGCCCACAGTAAGTGTCGAAGTCGACCTCTCATCACTACTTCTTCGAGGTTAGACTAGATACTTACTGGGTACATGTTGTTTATAAACTCACGCTACACATCAGTACTGATAGTGCATGATCTGAGGCATGTACATCTGGTTATCATCCCGACGCGCATCATTAATACCACGAGACTTTGCGGTGAGCTGCCTACTGAGCCCGTTCTGCAGCACCCGAAGTCTTTCATTTTGCTTTTACTTTCTGTCTTTTTAACTTCAGTCAATAGCGTAGTATTTTTGTATATTGTATTAGTAGCTCATACACTTGTGACACATGGTCTTGGAGATCATGCTAGTAGGCACTTGATGATTTTTAGTTATTTACTTCAAGTCATTTTCTCTTAAAATTGGTTATCTCTCATTTTACTAAATGTTTACATCTTATTTAGTCAATAATTAAGAAATAACTATTTCTAAACACCTAAAAGAAACAATCACACATTTAGTTCATGGTTGGCTTGCCTAGTGGTAACGTTGGACGCCATCACAACCTATAAGAGAAATTGGATCGTGACAACATGGTATCAGAGCACTAGGTTTATGTAGGTCTCACAAGTGATGAGCAGGCCTAATAGATTCTTGCGGATCGGTGCAGAGATGTCCGTACTTATCTTTGAGAGGCTATAGGGTGTTAGGAAACTACTGTTTCTTCATCTCTTATCGTGCAATTGATGTTATACTAAGTATCCTTCTTTTATTCTCTCACAGATGATGAGAACGCGTGCATCGGATGTTCCAGACCCGAAGGAGCTACTCCCCCTATTGCTAGAGGCCGAGGGAGGGCTCCAGCCCGTGGTAGAGGACAAGGACGTCCTAGAGTTGCTCCAGCCTTGCCACCAGCGGATCCAGTTGAGGATCCCATTATTTAGAAGCAGGGGGATATGCCTGCAGCAAAGCCATTCCCGTAAGATTTCATGTCAGCACCGGGCTTCCAGGAGGTCATGGGCCGTATGCTACGATTCATGGACACTATGACCCATGCTGATTTATTTCCAGCAGACCCAGCTACATCTCAGGAAGGAGGGGAAGATGCTCTGGCTTCTGGGCATGCAGCTGCTGTATATCATACCTCGGGCACACAACCCGTGGGTAGAGCCCAGCCAGTGGCAGCAGCTATACCTGAGCCTATACCAGCTCCGGCCGGCGAGCCGCAGAAGCTATTGGACAGATGGACTAGGCTACACCCTACTGTCTTTGGAGGTGAGCGACATGAGGAACCCTTAGACTTCATTGATCGGTGCAGGGACATACTGCACAATATGAGTATATTATAGCCCCATAAGATGGATTTCACTACTTTCCAGCTGGAGGGCAGGGCACGTAGGTGGTGGTAGTCTTATCTTCTTAGCAGACTAGCAGGTTCTCATCCCATAACTTGGGACTAGTTCACGCGTACCTTTCTGGATAGGTATATTCCACCTTCTCAGAGGGAAGAGTTGTGGTTTCAGTTTGAGCAGCTCCAGCAGGGTCAGATGTTAGTGACCGATTATGAGGCGAGATTCTCTGAGTTGTCTCGCCATGCACTTATGATTCATCCTACTGAGGCGGAGAGAGCACGGTGGTTCGTTGCCGGGTTGCACTCAGGTATTCAGGCCACTATGGCACAGGAAGTTGAGATGGGGACTTCTTACCAGCTAGTTATGGAGATAGCTCAGAGGATTGAGGGTTATTGTTAGCGGGGCAGAGAGAAGATGCCGCTGGACAAGCGATTCTATTATTTCAAAGCGTTTAGTGGTGCCCCGTCTAGGGGCAGGGGTCAGTTTGGGAGAGGCTAGCCTAGCCAACCCCCATATCCAGCATTGCCGCCTCCTCGGGGTTCTCCAGTGAGACCTTATTTCACCACCATGCCATAAAGTTCCTACCGCCCACCAGCTATTATGGGTTCCTCTAGTAGGTATTCAGGCCATCAGGGTCAGACTTCAGGTCAGTAGTCCACCGTACCGAGAGGTTGTTTCGTGTGCGGGAATCTCAGCCATGTGCGGAGGTTCTGCCCCAGACTTCGGGGAAAGGTAGTGCAGCAGAGTTCCCAGCTTATGATGTAGACTTGACCGCAATTGTTCATGCCCTTAAGATCTGGAGGCATCATCTTTATAGGGTATCGTGTGAGATTTATACTGATCATCGTAGCTTACAGCATTTGTTCAAACAAAGGTATCTCAATTTGAGGCAGTGCAAGTGGCTTGAGTTACTAAATGACTATGATATTACCATTCTTTACCATCCAAGCAAGGCGAATGTAGTTGCAGATGCCTTGAGCAGAAAGGCAGAGAGTATGGGAAGCTTGGCATTCATTTAAGCAGAGGAAAAGCCATTTGCTTTAGACATTCAGTCCTTGGCTAACAGACTTGTGAGGTTAGATATTTCAGAGCCCAACCGAGTTTTTTCATGCATCATTGCCCAATCTTCACTATTGGAGCATATCAAGGCTCGTCAGTTTGATGATCCGCACTTGTCGTTTCTCAGAGAGACGGTACTACACGGTGGTAAAAAGAAGGTTACTATCAGCGAGGATGGTGTTCTGTGACTCCAGGGTCGCCTATGTATTCCTAATGTCGATGGCTTGAGGGAGAGGATTCTAGAGGAGGCACACAGTTCTCGGTATTCTATTCATCCTGGTACTACAATGATGTATCGCGACCTGAGGCAGCATTATTGGTGGCGGTGGATGAAGAAGGACATAGTTAAATATGTTGCGAGGTGTCTAAATTGCCAGTAGGTTAAGTATGAGCACCAGAGGCCAGGTGGCGTACTCCAGCAGATGACTATACCTGAGTGGAAATGGGAGCGCATTACTATGGACTTTGCATTTGGGTTGCCACTGACCTTGCAGAAGTTTAATGTAGTTAAGTCATTGTCGACAGGTTGACCAAGTCGCCACACTTCATTCCAGTTATGACCACGTACACTTCAGAGAGGTTGGACCAGATTTATATTCAAGGGATAGTTCGGTTGCATGGTGTGCCTGTTTCCATCATATCAGATAGAGGCCCTCAGTTTAATTCACATTTATGAAGGGCAGTATAGAGTGAGTTCGGGACTCGTATAGAGCTCAGCAACGCCTTTCATCCACAGACAGACGGGCAGTCGAAGCGGTCAGTTCAGATCTCGGAGGACATGCTCAGAGCTTGCGTGATTCACTTTGGAGGGTAGTGGGATCGATTATTGCCTTTGGACGAGTTTGCTTACAACAACAGTTATAAGTCTAGCATCGAGATGGATCCATTTGAGGCTTTATATGGTCGGCAATGTTGTTCACCCATCGAATGGTTTCAGCCTGGCGAGACCAAGTTACATGGTACTGATTTGGTGAAGGATGCCTTAGAAAAGGTAAAGTTGATTCAAGAGCGACTTCGTACAATATAGTCCAGACATAAGGGTTACGCAGATTAGAAGGTGCGTGATTTATCATTTATGGTAGGCAAGAAGATACTCTTGAAAGTTTTGCCGATGAAGGGGATCATGAGGTTCGGGAAGAATGGCAAGTTGAGCCCAAAGTTTATAGGTCCATTTGAGGTGTTAAGACGAGTTAGGAAGGTTGCTTATGAGCTTTCCTTGCCTCCCAGTCTATCGGGAGTCCATTCGGTTTTCCACGTGTCTATGCACCGGAGGTATAATGCCGACATGTCACATATGTTAGACTTCAGCACGATTCAGGTAGATGAGAGCCTGGGTTATGAGGAGAAGCTAGTTGCCATTGTTGATAGACAGGTTCGCCAGTTGAGGGCCAAGAAGATTTTTGGGGTAAAGGTTCAGTGGAGGGGCCAACCAGTCGAGGAGGCGACTTGGAAGGCCAAGGACGACATGCGGAGCAGATATCTACACTTATTACGCACTCCAGGTATGGATCTAGACCTATTCAAAGATGAACGTTTGTTTAAGAGGTGGAGAATGTAACGACCCGACCAGTCATTTTGCTTTTAGAACCCCATTACCCTAAATAAGACTCCCTTTATGTGCTTTAACTATTTTATGACTTGCGTGGAAGGTTAGTTCAGGGTTTTGGGAGGGTTCAGGCTGAAATCAAAACATTTGGTTCCTTAGTTTGACATTAAAAGGCTAAGTTTGACTTTGGTCAATGATTTGAGTAAACGACATCGGAATCGGGATTTGACGGTTCCAATAGGTTTGTATGATGCTTTTAGACTTAGGCATATGTTCTAATCGGGTTTTGGATGACCCGAGAGCGTTTCGGCACCTAATAAAGTAGGTTGACTATTTGAAGGTTTTAAAGTTCTTTACATTTTGTTTGGAGTAGGTTTTGGTGTTATCTAGGTCCGTTTCGAATTCCGTTTCCTGGAAGAGTTCCGTATGGCGATTTAAGACTTGCGCGCAAAATTTGGTGTCATTCCGAGTAGTCTAAGTATGTTTCGGTGCGTCCGGAGTAAGTTGGAAGAACCTGAATTTCATAAGCTGATTCAATTTGGTTTGGGGTATGATTCTTAGTTTTGTTGTTGTTTTATGCATTCTGAGGGTGTGAGAGAGCCCGTTTTATGATTTCAAACTTGTGTGTATGTTTGGGCGAGGCCCGCCCTAGGGCCCCCGGGTGTCAATCGGACTAGACACAGAACACGTTTGGACCAGGGCAGCAGCTGAAGCACCAGGCTTCTGGTGTAATCACACCTGCGGAGGGCTAGCCACAGGTGCGAGCTCGCAGAAGCGAGCAAGAAGCTGCATAAGCGGCCCAGGAACAACATATGCGGGTGGGCTTGCGCACCTGCGAACGCACAGGTTGGATAGAAGAAAGTGCAGGAGCAGACCCGCAGAAGCAGAAGTAGGCCACTTAGCAAGGGCTGCATCTGCGATGACTTTTCCGCAGATGCGGAGCCGCAGAAGCGGCCAACCCTTCGCATGTGGGAACATTGCAAAAGGGAGAACCTCATTTAAGATGGGACTTAGGCATTTTGAGCTCATTTATTTCATTCCTTGGGCGATATTTTGAGCTCTTAGAGAGGGGTTTTCACCTAACACTTTGAGGTAAGTAATTTCTTCACAATGTGAGTTAAGTACATAGATTATGGGTAGATGTAACATGTAAAATTTGTAAAATCGTGGGCTTAGATGAAAAACCTAGGTTGTTGATAAAAATGGGATTTAACCACGAAAATGGTTATGGAATTTAGTGAAAATTATATATTTGAGTTCATGAGGTTATGGGTAACAAATTTCTTCGAAAATTTCCGGAATCCGGGTACGTGGGCCCGGGGATGAATTTTAGGAATTCTTCAATTGGGATTGGGTAATCATTTTAATAGTTAGAATATGAACTTTTGAGCATGCATTGAGTATTTTATATACCATTTGACTAGTTTCAAATCAATTGACACCGAGTGGAGGGTTTAAAGCACAGTTGGGAACCGGAAAGTAAGCTTTGAGACGAGATAAATCTCTTTTCTAACCTTGTAAGAGAGAATTAACCTCATAGGTGAATTGAATTGAATTACTTGGTCGTTAATAATAATTAGTGCTTCTTTGAATATTAGGCTGTTTATAATCTTTGAATCGGTTGTTTATAAAGTATTTATCTTCTCGTGAAGCGGGCCGAATGTCTCGGCAGTAGAATAAATGCATCTATGGTTTGTGCCGTTCGACCCTCGGCAGTGCACAATATATATATGTTTATATTTTGGATCGGGCCGTACGACCTCGACATACTTTTTTGCGTAATGATATTTGGAGCAAAATTATATTTTATATTGTTCCATTGGCTCGAGTGGTTGAATTGTTAAAGGACGGAAATTGAGTTGGGATTTACTATTAGTGAAAGAATTGTCCACTATTTCTTGTTATTGATTTTTCAGCTTCATTTATATGGCCCATGCTTAATTATAAATCTCAGTATTTTATTATTAACCCATAGTAAGTGTCGAAGTAGACCCCTTGTCACTACTTCTTCGAGGTTAGGTTAGATACTTACTGGGTACATGTTGTTTATGTACTCACCTACACTTCTGCACTAATCGTGTAGGATCTGAGGCAGGTGCATATGGTTATCATCCCGGCACGCATCCTTGATTCTACGAGACTTTGCGGTGATCTGCCTACCGAGCCTGTTCTGTAGCACCTGAAGTCTTTCTTTTGCTTTTTCTTTCTGTCTTTTTCACTTCAGACAGTAGCGTAGTATTTTTGTATATTCTATTTGTAGCTCGTACACTTGTGACACCTGGTCTTAGAGATCATGCTAGTTGGAACTTGATGATTTTTGGTTATTTACTTCATTTCATTTGCTCTTAAAATTGGTTATCTCTTATTTTATTAATTTTTTACATCTTATTTATTCAATAATTAAGAATTAACTATTTCTAAACTGCTAAAAGAAACAATGACACGGTTAGTTCACGGTTGGCTTGCCTAGCGGTAACATTGGGCGCCATCACGGCCTATTGGAGAAATTAGGTCGTGACAGTTGACTTATCCTTATTTGGAATCATTTATTCATGTTAGCTCTCTTATTGTCGAATTGTACTTTTGTGGAATCATTACTACACATTATCTCTTCCTTGTTGAGACAATTAGTCCATGTTGTGTCTTTCTTTGTGAGCTCGTTCCACCATTTCTTTCTGTTATGAAGTTCCCGATTTGATTTACTTGCCGTATTCTTGTGTTGTTGTTGTTGTTGTTGCTGTTGTATTTAGTGTTGTTGAGCAGAGGGCTATGCGTGTTGTGATATTGAAACTATTTTGAGAAATTATTGTGGCATATGGGAATATATTGTGAAAGTCATTTTATTGAGTTGTTATGTTTTGGTACACGTGTTATTGCTTAGAGGATTGTTCAGATGTTTGCACGAGGTTTATGTCGTGCTGTTGTTATGATGTTTTCACGAGTTTCCTACCGTGCTATTGTTATGATGTTTGCATGAGGTTTCTGCCATGCTATTGTTATGATGATTGCACGAGATTTTTGCCGTGCTATATTTATGATGTTTGCACTAGGTTTCTGCCGTGCAGTTGTTATTATTGATACGCATGCGGTGGTATAAGGTCTGGGTGTTGAAACGCATGCGGTGAGATACAGTGGGCTTGATACGCATGGCTAGTAGGGAAACTACTAGAAGCCATGTGGTGTGATAAGGTGGGCTAAAACGAGGGATTCTATTTCGTAAAAAATAATTTTCAAAACTAAATGTAAATGCACCCGCGGTGATATAAGGAAAGATTGTGATTCATTTTATGATTTGAGCCTACGAGGCGGTACCTCGGTAGTGACTCTTGTTGATATTTCCCCATTCTTTTGTACTTGTCTTTGATTGTTGTTTCCTTAGAATACTCATGTTGCATTATTGCTTACTTCTGTGTAGTTATTCTTGTTGTACTATTTGTTATTTCAATTTCACCGTTGTCTTTATTACACGGTACATTTCGTGGTGCTCGTTTCTTATGTGCCATTCATTGTCTCTACTCTTACTTGTTGACTCGAATTGTGGTAGAACATTTGCACATGCATACACATAAATAAATCACTATATCGGTCTAAGAAGATGAATCTTGATGTTTTAACCATTTACATGTACTCCCATGTACTTGCCTTATGCATGAGAGATATCCTAGTGTCACGTGAGTTGTCCGTGCAGTCATGAGTCGTCATTATTGTTTGCACATGAGTGGTCTGTGCGGATATTAGATATTGTCACTCCCTTGTCATATGAGTCGTCTATTCTATTATGAATTGTAATCTGGGCACAAGATGCCTAGTGATTTGGGTTCACGATTTGGGACTCGTGATTTGTGATTTTGAGGTTTGGTACCTCGTGGAAATTCTTAGATAAACCTGGTGTGAAAGAGGTTGTTCTTATTGAGTTGTCACTTGTTTTCCTTTACTTGGTTTCATCGAATTTAAATAGTGTTAAGCTTACCCTACAGTGTTATTACCTGTTGTGTCTCGTTGCTAACTGTTGCTTTTAGTTCCTATTACAAACACTGTATTTTTATTGTCATCGTGCCTAGCTTTATATTGATATTGTTTCATGTTAGTTCAACATTTATACTTGTTCAGATCGTTTAGTCTAGTGGGTTTCTTGACTCAATTGGGGTACCTATATATACTGGACCTTACCAAATAGGTTGTCACGGTTCAATCAGGAAGAACTCACACATGTGCTGGCTTCTTGCCAATTATTACGCACGATTTCATAAGAGTAATTTATAGGAATGCCGAGGCGTACGGCCCGATCCCATCATAATATGTGCATTGCCAAGGGTAGAATGACAAAAACCATAGATACATCTATTATATTGCCGAGGTGAACAACCCGCTCCCATGAGAGTGTGATACATAATCTTTCCGAGGCGAACGGCCCGATCCCATCATAATGTGCGCACTGCCGAGGGTCGATCGGCACGAACCATAGATGTATCTATCCTGCCGAGGCGAACGACACGATCCCATTAGAATAAGAAGCTTTGATAGGTCCTCGACCCCACTCATGAATGGTTGTGTGACTGATAGAATTTTAAGGGAACACTTCGATGAGAATCGCATAACGCTGGGGAAATTCGTAAGAGGAGTACAATTATTTCGCAGCTAATCACGAAGCCCGTCGAATCTCTACAATAGCAAGTCTATCACTCTACACAAGTCTAGTCTCACGCCGCAAAGTAAAATAAAGAAAATTAATAGGCAAGCGACAAATCAAGTAGTACAGTTATAGCATGGTGGGAAACTAAGTCTACCCGGACATAACATGATTCGGGATACGCACGGACTTTCGTCACCTGGTGCGTACGTAGACCCCACAACTAGTAACATATAACAAATACATCACCAAGGGGTGATTTCCCCCTCACAGAGTTAGACATAGGACTTACCTCGCTTCGAAGATCCATAACCGGCTCCAAGGCCTCTCTAACACCTCAAACCAAAGCCCGTCCATCCAAAACTATTCAAACAATGTGCAAACCAGTCAATATATATTCTAATATCCATAATTAATCATTTTAAACAATTTCCCAACTCCGCGCGAAAAGTCTATAAAATCAACTCGGGCCCACGTGCCTGGATTCTAAAAATGTTCGAAGATAAACATTATCCATAACACCACAGATTCAAATATATAACTTATTCTTAATTCCATGTCCGATTTCGTGGTCAAAATCCAAAAATACCAATTTCTAGGTTTTTCTTCTTCAAAATATAAAATTCCTACTAATTTCCATGTCTTATACCACATAAAAAACATGTATTTAACTTGTAATATGTTGGAATCACTTACCTTATGTTGCTCGATTAAAAGCTTCCCTTGAGGTTTTCTAATATTGCCCCAACCAAGTGAGAAAATGAGGGAAATGAGCAAAACCCTGATTTTTAAAACAATCTACCCAGTCGACTTTCCGCACCTGCGTAACACCTGCAGCACATGCGGAAAATCCATTACAGGTGCGGTTCCCTCCAAGCCAGGCGAAATATGCTTTTGCAGACAATTTTACGCTTCTGCGCGACCGCTTGTGCGGTCCATCACGCGCTTCTGCGCTCCCGCATGTGCGGATACCCCTCCGCTTCTGCGACCCAGCTGCCCCTCTCGTTTTCCGCTTCTGCGGAGTTCCTTTCACATCTGCGGGCTCGCAGATGCGGAAATACACTCACATCTGCGGCCACCCAACTTAGTCCAAAGGTCGCTTCTGTGGCCATAGTGCCACTTCTGAGGCTCTGCACCTGCGGCAAAAACTTCACAGGTGCGGTTACACCAAATATTCTTCCACCAGCCCTTTTCATAAGGCCAAATTCAATCAGTTAACCATCCGGAATCCACCCGAGGCCCCCGGGACCTCGACCAAATATACCATCCAGTCCTAAAACACAATACGAACTTAGTTGAGCCTTCAAATCACATCAAACAATGCAAAAACCATGAATCACACCCCAATTCAAGCTTAGTGAACTTCAGAAGTTCAAACTTCTACATTCGATGCCGAAACCTTTCAAATCAAGTCCGATTGACATCAAATTTTGCACACAAGTCATAATTGACATTACAGACGTATTCCTACTTCAGGAATCGGAATCCGACCCTGATATCAAAAAGTCCACTCCCGATCAATTTTTCCCAAAAATCATCCAATGTCCAACTTTCGCCAATTGACGCTGAAACGACCTACGAACTTCCAAATCAACATCTGGACACGCTCCTAAGACCAAAATCACCATACCAAACTATTCCGATGCTCGGAATCCCAAACAGACGTCAATAACATAAAATCTTACTTCAACCCAAACTTAGGAAATTCTTAAACCTTGAAAATGCCAACCTTCCATAATTAGCATCGAAATACTCCCGAGCCACCCGATACTTGACCCGAACATAAGATCAAATCCAAAATCATTGTACGAACCTATTGGGACCTTCAAATCCCGATTTTGAGGTCATTTACTCAAAATTCATTCCTTAGTCAATTCTTCAAACTCAAAGCTTCCAAAATTAGATTTTTCTTTCCAAATCAGCTCCGAACTTCTCGAAATTTGATTCCAACCACACATACAAGCCATAATACTTGAAGTGAAGCTGCTCAATGACTGAAACCGCCGAATGACACGCTAGAGCTCAAATTGACTGGTCGGGTCGTTACATTCTCCCTCACTTAAATATATGTTCGTCCTCAAACGTGCTAAGGAATGTTTTGGAATTGCCCAAAATCATAGTTTAATACCTCGTGCACCTACCCGTGCCACCACATTCCAGTTGAATATATTAGCTCGAGCCAGACTGAAAAATCTTCCCTATAAACTTAGCTAACAAGCTTTAAAACCAAGTTCCAACTCCTGAATTTCCTTACAAGGCCTGATGTAACACATGAACACTATACCAATCACCACGCACTGTACCAAAACATGACCATGCATCTAATAGCTAAAATCACAACATGCACCACGTAAGTCTGTTGCCCATAATAACATCCTCCTACCATAATAGCTAAAATTTTATGAATCCGGTGCCCGCAATACATCTCATGACACCCGCAGAATCAATAATTCGTGGAGTATCCCCTCCTGACAAGAGCCATTACCTCATTCTAAACTGAATAACAATATTTTCCCATTTATGTACCTTATATAAATCCGTCTGCGGAAATTTCAGGTCCAATATTGTCGTCTCACCCAGTACAAGCTTCTCAAGCAATAAGCCACCTCAAACACTGACTCAGATCTCATATGACACCATCAATATACCGACAAGATACAACTCGAATATGACACATAATGAGGAACAAACTGTATAAGAGAATTACCCAGCCCGCGTAACGAATAAAACGGTTGAACAGATGTTATGACCTTTCCTCAGAGGATGAGAAACACAATATGCAGGAATAGATATAGGGAACCTCCACATAACACAGTTGCAGCATGCAACCCAATCCAAACATGATATCATTACGGCGTGCAACCCGATCCGAATATGATACTCGTGGCGGCGTGCTACCTAATCCACTCATAACAATAAACAAGGATATACTCAGCAATCTATAATGCTCCTACCCACAGAATACCGAATATCGGCCACAAGCACGCCAAGTGTAAAACAATACAACTCTGGGGAGATAGATAGCGCCATACGCTTCAAAACCCAAGCATAGCTAACGTGCAACAAATAACCTGTGTCTCGTGAGCCATCCTGCTGATCTAATACCACAAGCTACACAAGACCACAACACATGTACGAATAATCAAGCCGTCTCAATCCGTGGCAAACTCCAACAGTTCACAACCAAAGGACTAGGGCGCCTTCCAGGTATAAACTTTCACATTAACGATAGTTCCAACAGTCTCTATACTTGGTTTTGATCTTCAATAATCGAGTGACTAGCATGGCACACTCATATAATTTCCCCGTGGGGTACGCTCCCACGACCTTCTTCCCAGGTAGCCAAGCCCGCACACTCATGCCACCAACTGTACTTATTCTGTAAAGCAAATCACAATCCGTAATTCAATACACAATGCCTCTTCCACAGAACACCATTCTCAGGCGACACTAAGATAATGCCAGCTCACTCTAAACATCTAAATATCTCCCTGCTCATCCGAGCTCATGACATTATTATCAATGACCGAACCGCAACCTTGATCCTCAACTTTCAATTTCCCATGCCGCTCACTGCACCTATCATGTCGCTACGTGAGAATACCCTAATTCATTATAACCCCTGAACTACCAGTAGAATAACACTTCATTGGCTAGAAAACCTTTCACTTAGATCATTTTCAAAGAGCCCATGCAGCACACAACTGAATTCCCAAACCACAGAAAATACAACCTCAAGCCGTGATCTAAACCATCATAACTCTTCTGGAATCCATTTACACAGCCAAACTATTTGAATCAAATACCTCCCAAATCAATCAGGTCACGGTGGCTATCAAGCCCGTATGTACAACCACAAACAATATGTATAATTTCACACAACGAAGGAACTGATCCTTTCCACAATCATGTTGATTCAGCCATTACAAACAGGCCCAACATCTTTCAATATACTCTTGACATGTCTTAGAAATAGTAATAGCTCAATTCATAACATAATGAACTCAATCCGCACTCATCCCGAGTGACCCTAATCGCGAGACCACATCGTCCCAATACCCGTGAACAATCTCATACCCCTTCAAGCGCATAATAGCATCTCCATTTGGTACACCCATTTTGCAAGACCTTCCGTGCATCCGAAACTATTTCTTCTTTTACTCCGATAGTGCACAGTATACTTGATGATTACATAGAAGATTCTAAGTCTCGTCCGTAATCCTCTGTGAAAACTCGATCCTTAACCACACAACGGACCCGAAATCCTTAAGCACTGCACTTAAATCCTTAAAGTTGAGAGTTACCCATTCTGACATGGTACCGAATATTACCAAACTTAAATACTCTGCTAGCACAAGAACACACTCTCAAAGAAGCAACCAACTTTATTCGTTTCCTTGTACATCACATCCACCCAACGTACTGATAACCAGAAGCTGCACAAGACGACAACCACACGATCTAATCGTGGCGGTAGTCTTCCCCACTTAGCTTGAACTACCATCACATAGTGTAGAGCAGACAACGATTCCTCCCACTCAATTACCATGACCTCATACCGTTAACCTGCTAAATTTATCAAAGTCTTTTGTTAAGCCTTTTTCATGAACATTCTGGATCATCCGTCACAATCACATATTCGACCTCTTACCGAGTAACAAGTAGTATTCTTCGTAGAAGCTTCATCAACAGCACGCAACCGCTAATCTACTCACAGGAAATAACCCACCTATGGAATTCCTTACTGATATCATCCAATGACACTGCACTAGGTACAACTACCATGTAATCAATAAATTCTCCTGAGCTCATGCTCGTCCACCAGCTGTATAAATTTGCTCCTTCCCTATTGACATCAACTGAAAGTTCAACAATACATTCTGAACTCAAGTCATATTGCATCTGAAATGATAAATCAATATTCACACCCCTCTTCATTTCAAGCAATCTTCTTTCTGCGATACTCAATCTTTCATCTTACAGTGACCATCATTCCAAATAAAACCCATAGACCAAATCACCTTCCCTCACGACTCCCAAACTGTTCTATACTTTCTCTAGGTATATGGCTATCCTACCACAGAGTCCATATGCTAATCTGTCACTCTTACTTCGGTTAAACTATCTCCTTTAAACAACTTCTCAACCTCTGCTTCTTGTACTTGACCTGCTAGTACTCAACTACCGCGCAACACTTCCCGCCATGTCTTCCATCATACTTTGCTGCTCAAATGTTGCATAAAATCAAACATCTGTCTATGTAGCACCCGAACTAATAAATTGTTACCGACTCTAAGCCTCTCCGAAGATCATCTCTCTCGAGCCATCAACATCCGAAATACCAATTCAATTCTGAACCGCTGCATACCGCTACCTCCGACAACCGCCCCTCAGGTACCATTTCACAACATCCTTCCCCGAAGGCAAAATCCAAGAAGACCGTAACACCGACGAACCGTAATGCATTCAAACAAGGACAACAAGACCGCATCACAATGAACATTCCACCACGCGAAAAAATATCAAGTCTCGTTACCTTATCAACCAAATATGGACATCTGTAGTCCGATTGGCTTTCCTCCGCTAGAATTAAATACTAAACCCCTTAATCATGCATTGAGAAATCCTATCTTCCAACAATTCATTGCCTCAATCACATAAACGAGCACCTTACCATTACACCAACATTGTGCGATAACAATGCATAGAAAACGTAGATATCCATGCACATTATCATTAGCATAGAAAATACAAATACTGAGCTGAAAAAAAAAACATCCTTCCGCAAGGAGACGATAATAGCATGTCCAGACATGCAGGGAAAAGCATCCCGTACCATGTCTGTAGTACCACTACACCCCCTTGATGCCCAATTGACACGATCGCTCCACCTCGTATAAGAATGAGTAGGAAGGGAAACAAAGGCACAAGCCTCAATGGAATCAAGTCGTACGATGGGGAAATCAAGAAAGGAAGTGCTCCTAACAGTCCTGTAACCTCTCAAAGATAAGTACAGACGTCTCCGTACCAATCCGTAAGACTCTACTGGACTTGCTCATGACTCGTGATACCTAAGTGAACATAACTATCTGATACCAAGCTGTCACGACCTAAAATCTGCTAAAGGTCATCATGGCGCCTAACGCCGTCGTCAGGTTTAGCCAATAGTGATTGATCAATTCAATTACTCATTTTATAACTTCGAAATCATAATCTCCATTACTTAAATAGTATAAAATGGAATATATAGGGGAAAAGTGTTAATAACTACGTGATCTTTAATGACGAACAATAGTAGGAACCTCCAAAACCCTGTGTCACAAGTGCATGAGCATCAACTAGGAAATAAAATAAAATACAACATCTGTCTCGAATAGAAGTTAGACAGGAAAATATAAATAACTCTGAAGGAGACTCTGCAAGCTGCGAATCATGAGATGAGAATGCAGCTCATGGTAAAGTCCCCGAAATGACCGCGCCCCAGTGCCCAAAGACCACCGTACATATATGTACCTGCACAAAAAGTGAAGCAAGTGTAGCATGAGTACGTAAATCAACGCGTACCCAGTAAGTGTCTAGCCTAATCCCAGAGAAGTAGTGACGAGGGTTCGACGTCAACACTTTCTAGTGGTCCAATAAGACAGATACAATAGAAGTAAACAAGTGTGAGATAGAGTAAATAAGTGAAATAACAAGTATAATACGTGGTACCATCCTCCTCTCAGCAATAACTCAAACTCTCAGCTAGCAGCTACCTCCTCAATCGGGGTACCTATATATACTGGACCTTACCAGATAGGTTGTCACAGTTCAATCAGGAAGAACTCACAGATGTGTTGGCTTCTTGCCAATTATTACGCACGATTTCATAAAAGTAATTTATAGGAATGCCGAGGCGTACAACCCGATCACATCATAATATGTGCACTGCCGAGGATCGAACAACATGAACCATAGATACATCTATTATATTGCCGAGGCGAACGACCCGCTCCCATGAGAGTGTGATACATAATCTTGCCGAGACGAATGACTCGATCCCATTATAATGTGCGCACTGTCGAGGGTTGAACGGCATGAACCATAGATGTATCTATTCTGCCGAGGCGAACGACCCGCTCCCATGAGAGTGTGATACATAATCTTGCCGAGACGAATGACTCGATCCCATTATAATGTGCGCACTGTCGAGGGTTGAACGGCATGAACCATAGATGTATCTATTCTGCCGAGGCGAACGACCCGCTCCCATGAGAGTGTGATACATAATCTTGCCGAGACGAATGACTCGATCCCATTATAATGTGCGCACTGTCGAGGGTTGAACGGCATGAACCATAGATGTATCTATTCTGCCGAGGCGAACGACCCGCTCCCATGAGAGTGTGATACATAATCTTGCCGAGACGAATGACTCGATCCCATTATAATGTGCGCACTGTCGAGGGTTGAACGGCATGAACCATAGATGTATCTATTCTGCCGAGGCGAACGACCCGCTCCCATGAGAGTGTGATACATAATCTTGCCGAGACGAATGACTCGATCCCATTATAATGTGCGCACTGTCGAGGGTTGAACGGCATGAACCATAGATGTATCTATTCTGCCGAGGCGAACGACCCGCTCCCATGAGAGTGTGATACATAATCTTGCCGAGACGAATGACTCGATCCCATTATAATGTGCGCACTGTCGAGGGTTGAACGGCATGAACCATAGATGTATCTATTCTGCCGAGGCGAACGACCCGCTCCCATGAGAGTGTGATACATAATCTTGCCGAGACGAATGACTCGATCCCATTATAATGTGCGCACTGTCGAGGGTTGAACGGCATGAACCATAGATGTATCTATTCTGCCGAGGCGAACGACCCGCTCCCATGAGAGTGTGATACATAATCTTGCCGAGACGAATGACTCGATCCCATTATAATGTGCGCACTGTCGAGGGTTGAACGGCATGAACCATAGATGTATCTATTCTGCCGAGGCGAACGACACAATCCTATTAGAATAAGAAGCTTTGACGGGTCCTCGACCCCACTCACGAATGGTCGCGTGAGTTATAGATTTTGAAGGGAACACTTCAATGTGAAACACATGAAATTCGTAAGAGGAATACAATTATTTTGCAGCTAATCACGAAGCATGTTGAATTTCTACAATAGCAAGTCTATCACTCTACACAAGCTTAGTCACACGTCGCAACGTAAAATAAAGCAAATTAATAGGCAAGCGATAACTCAGATAGTACAGTTATAGCATGGCAGAAATCTAAGTCTACCCGAACATAACATGAATCTGGCTACGTATGGACTCTCGTCACCTGGTGCGTACATAGCCCCCACAACTAGTAACACATAACAAATACATCACCTAGGGGTGGTTTCCCCCTCAAAGAGTGAGACACGAGACTTACCTCGCTCCGAAGTTCTATAACCGGCTCCAAGGCCTCTCTAACACCAAAAACCAAATCTCGTTGATCCAAAACTATTCAAACAATGTTCAAACCCTTCAAAATATATTCTAATATCCATAATTTATCATTTTAAACAATTTCCCAACTACGCGCGAAAAGTCTATAAAATCAACCCTCGGGCCTACGTGGCCGGATTCCGAATTTTTTCGAAGATAAACATTACCCATAACACCACGAACTCAAATATATATTTTATTCTTATTTCCATATCCAATTTCGTATTCAAAATCCAAAAATACCAATTTCTAGATTTTGCTTCTTCAAAATACCAAATTTCTACTAATTTCCATGCCTTAATCCACATAAAAATCATGTATTTAACTTGTAATATGTGGGAATCACTTACCTTATGTTGCTTGATGAATATCTTCCCTTTAAGCTCTCCAAAAGCACCCCAACCAAGTGAGAAAATGAGCAAAATCCCAATTGTTAAAACAATCTGCCCAAGCGACTTTCCACACATGCGGAACACTAGCCGCACCAGCGGAAAATCCATCGCATGTGCGGTTCCCTTCAAGCTAGGCGAAATACGCTTTTGCGGACCATTTTACAGTTCTGTGCGACCACTTCTGCGGTCCATCGCGCACTTCTGCGCTCCCGCATGTGCGAATACCCCTCCGCTTCTGCGACCCAATTGCCACTCTCGTTTTTCGCTTCTACGGAGTTCCCATTGCATCTGAGGGCTCGCAGATGCGGAAATACACTCGCATTTACGGCCATCCAACTTAGTCCAAAGGTCGCTTCTGCAGCCACAGTGCCGCTTCTGCGGCTCCGCACCTGTGACCAAAACCTCACAGGTGTGGTTACACCAGATATGCTGCCACCAGCCCTTTTCATAAGGCCAAATTCAATCCGTTAACCATCCGGAATCTACCCGAAGCTCCCGGGACCTGAACCAAATATACCAACCAGTCCTAAAACACAATACGAACTTAGTCGATCCTTCAAATCACATCAAACAACGCAAAAACTATGAATCATACCCCAATTCAAGCTTAGTGAACTTTAGAACTTCAAACTTCTACATTCGATGTTGAAACTTATCAAATCAAGTTCGATTGACCTAAAATTTGCACACAGGTCATAATTGACATTATAGACCAACTCCCACTTTCGGAATCGGAATCCAACCCCAATATAAAAAATTCAACTCCCGGTCAAATCTTCCCAAAAATAGTCTAATTTCCATCTTTCGCCAATTGACACCAAAATGACCCACAGACTTCCAAATCAACGTCCGAACACACTCCTAAGACCAAAATCACCATACGAAACTATTCCCAGGGAGAAATCACAAACAGACATCGATAACATAAAAATACACTTCAACCCAAACATAGAAAATTCTTAAACCTTCAAAATGCCAACCTTCCGTAATAAGCGCCAAAATACTCCTGGGCCACCCAATACTTGACCCGAACATACGCCCAAGTCCGAAATCATCAAACAAACCTATTGGGACCTTCAAATCCCGATTCCGAGGTCATTTACTCAAAAGCCATTCCTTAATCAATTCTTCCAACTCAAAGCTTCCGAAATTAGAATTTTCTCTCCTAATCAACTCCGAACTTCCAGAAATTCGATTCCGACCACACGTACAAGTATAATACTTGAAGGGAAGTTGCTCAAGGCCTCAAACCACTGAACGATGTACTAGAGCTCAAAACGACTGGTCTAGTCGTTACACGAATAGTTTGAAATAAGGTAATAAACTAATAAGTGACGAAAACCAAATACGAATACCATAACTAGTGTCACAAATATATGAGCTTATAAAGTACTATAGATAATGGTTTGAAAAAAACATAACTGTCTGAATAAAAAGAAATAGCTAAAATGATGTAGAAGGGGACTTCAGGTCTGCGGACGCCGTGCAACTATACCTCAAGTCTCCATTGATAGCTAGATCCGAGAAGCCTTACTTAGCGCAGCTGGGACTAACTCCGTTGTCCCCCTCTTTTACCTAGTTGCGGATGTCGCAATTGTGATGTCTTGTTTGTAATTGCGAACATCACAAATCTGAGACAGGGTTCGCAAATGCGAACCTTGTCTTAGAGCCATAGAAGTCGCAAATGCGACATTTGGCTCGCAAATGCGAGCTTCCAGCCTTTAAAATTTCGACCATACACTTCGTAAGTGCGAAGCAGACAACGGTGGTCAGTGATCCCAATTGCGACCACTTCCTTTGCAAAAGCGAAGGTCCACAGTCCACAGTCCACAGATGCGAACAATTCCCCTCAAATGCAAGTTCACCAATCTAAGGCTCCTGCTCGCAAATGCGATATATTGATCGCAAAAGGGAGGCTCGCATTTGCGAGCTAGACCTCGCAAATGCGAGATCTGCAGATCACAACAGCAACAGATAAATCATCAGCTATCTCCAAAGTCCAAAAATCTATATATAGCCTATCTGAAACTCATCCGAGCCCCTCGGGCTCTAAACCAAACATGCACACAAGTGTAATAACATCATACAAACCTGCTCGCGCAATACAATTACTAAAATAACACCTAAATCTATGAATCAATCCTTAAAATTAATAAACTTTCAAAGTGAAACTCAAGAACACTATTATCACATTTAAGCGTCCAAATCATGTCAATTGAATTACGAATTGAACCAAATTTTGAAGACAATTTTCAAATAGAAATACAGAACTATTCCAAGTTTTAACATCAAAATTTGACCCGTTAGCTAAGAAATCAACTTGCGGCCAAACTTAGTAATTTCCAACTTTCAAAAATGCCAGTTTTCGGCAAAATGAGTCAAAACAAGGCTGGGTCTTCCGAATTAAATTTCGGTCATACTCCCAAGTCCCAAATAATGATACGGACCCACCGGGACCGTCAAAATACTGATCCAGGTCCGTTTACAAAAAATGTTAATCGTAGTCAAGTCAAGTCAAAAATGAGATAGGGACTGCGCACGTAAATAAACAAAATGCTAAATGGAGCTAATCTAGGTCTCGGAACACGAAAATAGGGGCTAAGTCTCAAAATGACCTATCGTGTCATTACATTCTCCACCTCTAAAACAAACGTTGTCCTCGAACGAATATAGAAAAGTACTTGGACTGATGAAAAGGTGTGGGTATCTACTCCACATATCGGACTCGGACTCCCACATAGATTCCTCGATCGGTTGACCTCTCCACTACACTCGAACTGAAGGATAACTCTTAGAACTCAACCTCCGGACCTGCTGAGCTAGAACAACCACTGACTCCTCCTCGTAAGTTAAACTATATCCAATTGGACTGAGCTGAAATCTAATACATAGGACATATCGCTGTGATACTTCCTGATCATGGACACATGGAACACCGGATGGAGTACTGATAGACCAGGTGGAAATGCAAGCTTATAGGCCACCTCACCCACTCTCTCAAGAATCTCAAAAGGTCCTATATAGCTAGGGATCAACTTTCCCTTCTTTCCAAACCTTATAACACCCTTCATGGGTGAAACCTAGAGTAGAACCCTCTCGCCAACCTTAAATACAACATCACAAATCTATGATCGGCATAACTCTTATGTCTAGACTGAGCTGTGCGAAGTCTATCCTGAATCATTTTAACCTTTTCCAAGGTATCCTGAACCAAATCGGTACCTAACAACTGAGCCTCTCCCTGCTCAAACCAACCAACTGACGAACGTCACCGCTTCCCATATAGTGCCTCATAGGGAGCCATCTGAATACTCGATTGGTACCTGTTGTTGTAGGCAAACTCCGCAAGTGACAAGAACTGATCCTATGAACCCTCAAAATCCATAATGCAAGCACGAAGCATATCCTCCAATATATGAGTAGTGCGCTCGGACTGTCCTTAGGAATTACTTATATCTAAAGAAGCTTTCACAAGCACCCCTATCACGCCCCAAGCCTTGGGGCGAGACCGGCACCCAGTGCCTCAACTATCCTTGCATACCACTTGCGACTAAGAGACTCTAAGCATATAGTGTCATACTTTGGCCATGGGCCACATTACAAGATAATGTGCGATGCAAAATATAAAACTGAATAGAGCCTAACGCTGACTAAATGTCAACATAAAGCTGGGCCGGCAAGGCCGTCATAATTACTACAACTGACAAGCCAACAAAATATACGTACAGGGCCTACAAGCCCAACATACTGCACTAACTGACAGGATATGTCTACAAGCCTCTACTGATGGATGTACTGTGATCAGAACAGGTCCCCGACCTACCCATAACCTATCCATATATATACACAAGATGTACACAAAACTTTTAGACCCGGCAATACCGAAGTACAGGGAGCTTATCGATAAAGCTGAACTCGGGCAACACCTACTGAGGAGGTCTACCCGTCTGTCTATCTGAATCTTCACGCATGAAATGCAGCGCCCCACGAAAGGGATGTCAGTACGAAATAATGTACCGAGTATGTAAGGAAATATACTGAAAGCTAAAACTGAACTGATAATATAATAGCTGAAAGCAACTGGGGGTCAAAGATAATCTAAAGGTATACTCACCTGCTGATACTGACTCTATTCTCTCAATTTAGTAAGTAAAATAGCTGTCTGGCCTTATAAGGCTTGGTATATATATATATATATATATAATTGCTCTACCGTAGTAGGCTCGCTCGTAGATGCTCGGCCATACTAGGATCTGTATCTTGACTAACCGGGCTCGCTCATAGGTGCTCGGCCACAGTAGGCTCAGTATATAACCTACCATCTGATCAGAGGTTGCCCAATAGGGGCCTGGCCATCGATTATAGCAAGATGGTAATGAAAATATTGTAATACTATATATATTGACTTTCTGATCTCTTGACTAGAAAAAGGAAATACTCAATTGAATAAGAAGTCCCGATAAGGAGAATATTGTAACTTACAAGACTAGGAAAATATACGTAAATTCCGGGACATGAATTCTTTTATTTATACCTCGTTATCAAACTTGTGTAATTATGAGATCATGAAAAATGAAGGAAAAGCTTAGCCTTAACATACCTGGAGTAGGGAAACAATCGTATGATGTTCTTGGAAAAGGGTTGCACCGTGCTGCGTTAGAATCGTAAAATTTTACGTTGCTAAAGTTCCAATAATTCTTGTTGGGTTGGTTGAAGAATCACGTTGCTTAATGTAATATTTGGAATCTGATTCAAGTGTTTGAAAATGAAAAGTTGAAAACTCCTAAGAATGGCCAACGTTTCCTCCACTTCTAATTGTAGTGTTTGAGAATGAGATTTGTTGAAAGCTTAAATGAATTCACTTCTGATGGTAGAGTCTTTGGTATGGAAATGTTAAAATCTGATTGTAGTATCTTGAGAATGAATTAATTGAAATTCATCAGAATGACTAACGTCCCCACTTGTCATTGTAGTATCTTTGTATGGAAATTCTTTGAATTGAAATGCCTTGTATTTGGCATATTAGGTTGCCACCTAATAAGAATGACTAAGAGTCATTCCTTTGAGATGTGGCTTGCTGCCACGTGGGGATGGGGGTGGGAAAGTTTAATCTTTATCCACTTATTAGGTAATTAGGTAATGTCCCGTTACCCGATACTTAATCAATTACCCGCATAATTAAGAATTATCTCAAATTACTTAAAATTTTTACTTATTTTTAATACGCTTTATACATCATACTATCATGGTCATATGGTACCTTGTATGGTATTAGTTTATAAATATCGGGTATTATTGCTCGGCCCGTATTTTATCCC